>JADLZK010012824.1:0-181820 GCA_015847255.1 Hyparrhenia diplandra
TAGATATAATAAATCTTCCTATTCTTTTTTTTTGAGGTGGTCAAGCTGGGGGGGATTTTAAAACAATCCCCGCCTGATTCATTTAACATAGATGCCAGGTACCTAGAGTGGAGGGGCAAAGCCAAAACAATTACACCATAGATTACAACAACAATATAAGGCTTAAACAATAATATATGTCCTCTTCAGGCTTAAACAACAAATTCAGGGAACGAGGGAGGTATTCCATTTTAGATCTCCCTTCCATCTCTAAACTGAAATTAAATGAGGTGACTATTTAGGTTATCATTGTACTTAAGAGTATATATAGTCTCTACGACCTAAAATTCTTAGGTAGCAATTAATATGGTGAATAATTTGAAATCAAAACTAAGATTCCTGATTTCATAATTGTTGAAAAACATATCGATCAATAATTGACAAATTTACGAGACATAAATAGACACCATTAAGTATTTGGTGTGCCTATTATGTTAGAAAGGAACAAAGAAAAAATATTATTTAATATAAGTATTATTAAAGATCCAGAGACATTAAACAATAACTATAATTCCTATATCTCTCATCTCTTATGAGATTCTAGCCCATGCGAGAGCACGTAAGACAACGGCAACAACTCAAGATACAAAGAAGAAAACGACTCAAAAATGTTTCCGGTACCGTGCACGAAGGTACAAATTCAAGATCTTATTATCCGCAATAATTTGATCTTCCCATTTCTGAAATTCAGCATAAATTTTTCTCAATCTCATGACCCAGTATCAGGCAACTCCCCACTTGAGTTGGGTTGTGGGGAAGGGTTTTACCGAGACACGATCTACCCCCCGCAAGAAATACGTAGGGGAGACGACGTTGAACCAAGACACGGGTGCTAAGGCGCCTGCGCAATGGTAATAGCTAGTGCTATACGTAGGTCACCGACGTGGAGGTGAGAGACAATAACAAAGACTATTTTATATTGTTGGACCCACATGCTCCTCTCACATGTTCTTGGGGTACGTGAAATAGTCTAGCTATTTGCATGTAGCTAGTGACTATTTTCTCTCCTACTTTTTTCTTGCCACGTCACATTTAGATAGTGAAATAGCTAACCATTGCGGACGGCCTAAGGGAGGCCTCCCCTTAGCATAATTAAAAACTTTCTAGTCTTTGGTAAGAGATGTTAACTGAAATCATCGTGTATTTTGAGTGATTAACTTCCAGTCCCATATAATCCCCAAAAGAGTTGAGACATGTTTGGTAACAGATGTTAACTGAAAAAAATATTGAAATTCTAGAAGTAAGTTTAGGAGCATGTCTAAGAGACTTGCTAAATAGTTTTTGTAAAGCTAAATTTATCTCTTATTAAGAAAATACATCCCAAAACAGACTCTCTACATGACTCTCCAAATTAGCTAGCTCTTCATCCCTCCACCCCTGCTCTCTATTTTTGGAGAGCCTACCTCAATAGCCATATTTTACATAGTCTCTCGGAGTACTACGGTATTTTGTTATCAATTTTATTTTAGAGAGTAGCTAAAATAATAAATTTGGCTAGTCTTTGACTAGTCTCTTGGACATGCTCTAAACCCACGTTTCTTTAGCCTTATTTAGATAAACCATAAAAGATCCAAGAACAAGAACAAATAGGAATGGTGAAAAGGACCTCGATTTTTAGCATAAGATCCGATTTTACGGAGAATATGAAACTTGTTTTAGGATTTCATGATATAGCTATTTTTCTAGTGTTAAATCATATTTTAGGATTTTTAAATGCATATTTATTCTAGGTAAAATACTATTCGTTAGTTTTCTAAAAAAACATATTTTCCACATTGTTAAATCATATTTTAGTATTTTTAAATGCATATTTACTCTAGGTAAAATACTATTCGTTATTTTTCTAAAAAAACATATTGTTCCACATTGTTTTTTTAAAGAAGTCTAATTGACCTCTCGAAACTATCGCGAGAGTTAGATTTACCTCCTCGCTACTGATGTAGCGCCACATAAGGCAAGTGGCGTACCGGCATGTGAGCAAGCATGTGAGCAAGCAAGACCTTCGAAACCACTCAGAAAAGGTAAATTGAATGGTTTGAAATATATTTCATAAAAAAACATAGAGATATAAAACTTTGGCTTCGCAACTAATGGGCGCTGGCGGAGCCAAGGGGTGGATGGAGGCAGAGCCATGCCCCCCTAACATCACGTCTAATTTTTTATGTAATATACAATTTAATAATAATCTTCATTATAAAAGATATAACAAAAGAATTTGTCATAATTTTTTCATGATTTCTATACAACAAAGTCACACAAATTCATAAATTTTCATTGGGTACAGCTTAATATATAATTCGGCTCCGTTGTGAACAGAGACACGATCATCTACGTATATGGTTAAATGTTAAATACTAAATAAATTTAGAAAAAAATAATAATAGCCTAGCCCGGTGTATAATTCCTAGCTCCGCCACTATTAATAGGTTAATGAAGGTATATAAATTGGGCTCATATAATAATACTCGAGAAAGGTCGCATGGGCCTTTTCCTTTTATCTCGTCCTTTGGGCTTGGCCCGGTTCGGTGTCATAGTGCCATTGGCCTAGTTAACTGTTGCAGACCACACTAGTGAGTCCATTTTTTTTTCACGTTCCCGTCGCGTTGGTGAATCGCTCTGCTTCTTGTCGGTATCAAACATGATGATAACGTGTTTGAATGAAGTTGTAAAGACGAACAAAAGAATGGACGAAGCACATATGTGTAATCTTATGTTTATATAGAAGTCCAATTAATATGCAAAACCTAATGACTAATCCGCATTGAAGCGAGGGGGCGAAGGTATACTATAGGTAGGTGGTGCAATGCACCACCCAAATTTTGAAAAAATAGTAGTTTTGTATTAAATTTCACCATATACGCATCATCCTTAATACAAACATACGCACCACAATGCAAGCAAGGCACCACCCTTCAATTTTCTCTAGCTTCGCCATTGCATTGAAGCCTTGATCTATTTTGAGTTTTCTCTAAGAGTTGGGATTATCTCCGTCACAAAAAAAACGTTCAAGTCTTGTTCCATCGATAATAAGATCATAGTACGTACGTAGTATTCTGTTTGATTTGGTTTCCAACCCGAAACGAAGCGACTCGCACGTGACACTTAACGCGGGCGCGACGCGAGAGGTGAGCCACGCAGGCTCGTCCATCGACATGTCCAGCCACCCGCACACGTGACGGTTTGTCTCGGGGCGGCGACGCGCACATGCACCGCACTGGCATCTTCTTCTTCGCAGGAGCAGCAGGCGAAGGCGAGGCGGCAAAGCACGTTGACGAATCCTCTCGAACCCCATCCTGTGATTGATGTGCAACGGAACAAAGGCAAGGCGCCGGCCGGCGAGAAGCAGCGAGCGATGGATCCCACCGCCGGTCGAATCGAATGGCCGGCGCTGCTGATGAGCGGCAACAGGCAATGAATCCTCGCCGCGCCCGGGGCCGGGACGGACGGTCTGGCCTTGTCTCGGCAACGGATCGGAGTGAAGTGATGACTGCGCTGCCAATCGCCATGGTCAAACGCCAAAAGCGGCAATGATTACGGCGCCCAAAAGTACTGCGTGCTTTTTATTTTCTGCGAGCCAGCCAGCCAGGCTTCGCTTGCATCACGTCCGTTCTGGTCCCTCGGCATTTGTGCGTTGCTTGCCCGCTGCAGCAAACTTGTGCACGCCTCGCCTCGCCTCATGGATTCGTCACGCACCTCGCAAAGCTTGAGTGTCCATCCGATCCGGCAGCACAGAATGCTTTTAATTTTGTCCTGGTCTCCACCTCCAGCACCATCCGGGTGCCGACTGCCGACCCGACGAGCCCATCCAAAGATGCATTGGTCATGAACAAAGGACAAGCAGAGCCGTGCTCATTAGTAATGCTTTACCGCATTTGAGCTTGTTTTTGTTTTGAATGGTACACCATTGATTAGTGCTTTCCGCGTATAGTAAGTACATTACAGTATTGCCCAAACATGATAAAAACATGAGCAAGCTCGATCGATTGCAAGACCACCTCAATCAAACATCAAGACAGTTTGTGTCCTTTTCTTCATTGATCTGATCTGAAACGGCAATTCCATTTCCCCAAGCAAGCAGTTGTGGACTTGTGGAAGTATTGCACTGCAGCTGCACGGCAGCAGCAACGACACCAAAACGGCAAAAACCGCTCGCACACAGACAGGTGCGGCGGCATGACGAGAAACAGAGAAAACCTAAACCGATTTTTTTTGATTTGTACTCCTTGGATCCGATCCCAAATATACATGAACACAAACATGAACAAATGGAATTCACGTTATATCAGCTATTCCCTTCTCTCTCAAAGTCTGAATCCATCCACTCCTGCAGCATGGAATGGAATGGATGATTGATCAGATCAGTCGACCATGTCCTCGAGGACGACGGTGGCGAGCGGCGGGTGCGCGTAGGGCCCCTTGACCCAGGTGTTGGCGATGAATCGGTAGGGCGCCTCGGTGAGGTGGATGCCGTCCCAGCTGACGTGCGCGTCGGGGTCCTCGCAGGTGGTGGCGCCGGGGAGCCCGCACGACGCGCTCATGTTGTAGTTGTACGGCCCGCCGCCGCCGCAGCACGCACGCAGAGCGCCGCGCTTGTACCCTGCAGTGCCATGCCAGTCAGTGAAGTGCACACACATTCAGAAGAAGATCAGAGGATCCATGCCCTGCTGTTCATCAGAATCACACCAGAGGACAGACAACCAGGCAATAACTTGTCGTGGCAGCAGCACAGTGCCAGGTTGGCCTTGTGGACAGAGGCCAGGCATGGAAGGATCCATCCATCCATCCATGGACGACACACGAGTGGTCGAGTGGAGCCAATCCAAGCACGAGCGAGGCATTCGATTCGCCGTACTGGGCACAGGCTGTGCCAGGATCTGCTCTGTAGTGGTAGGTGAACTGGAGTGGCACTCACACTACAACCAACCATCGCTCTCGCGGCTGGCCTCCGAATCCGATGATCCTCTGCTGCCGAGGACCAGCTCGCGGCGGCGGGGTTCAGTAGGGAGATCCACAATCCTCGGGCGCCAACCGCGACGCGACATGGGAACTTGGAAACACATGGAGACGACGGAGACATACTCCCTCCGTCCCGCTGAGTACGTCACCCGCGGATTCCGCGCCATCTTATTCGATGCTTCGTGCCTTATTTTTTTGTATAAATATAATTTATTTTATTATGATTTATTTTATTAATGAAGATACTGAAATATTGATTAATTTATTTTATAATTTGCATAAATATTTTGAATAAGACGGATGGTTAAATATGAAGTTGAAAAGTCAAAAACGATAAACTCCATGAGAAAGAGGGAGCACCCAAGTGCACAGCCTTGTACCTACCGCAGGCCCGCAGCTGGTGGTACGAGGACGATGCCCCTCCCCCGAGACAGGCGGAATTCACGAGCTTGTTTTCTTCCTCGCCACCACTGTTTCGACGAGAAAAACGAAGCGCCAGCGACGGGCCTCCCTGCTACTCTGCTACTGCTCGGCCGGCCGGTCGGTCCGGCTACCAGACCTCTGAAAAATGCAAACGCACTACTGTGTCGCAGCAAGGCACCAGCCCTGGGACTGCTCCAAAACGAACCTCCAAAAAGACCCCCACCCAGTGCTCTGCTCGTGGCAAAGACACACAGGCCCCAGAGCAGATAGATATATTCCTATTCCTATTCGGCTGGCAATTGTACGTACTGTTTCTTGCACACAGCAGTTCAGAAAAGATCGAAATTAACAAGCAAAAAATAGCCAAGAACTGAAGACTAACCGTAGAGGTGCGGCGTGCGCGCGAACTGGATGTACGGCGTGTAATAGTCACCATAGACGATGCGCGACTCAGGCCTTCGTCTCTGAAGCTTGTCGAGGGCGATCCGGAGCATGGCGTTATGGTATAACGCGACACTGTTATACTTCTTGAGGCACCCCGTCCGGGGATCATACTCGGACCTGTCCTCAGACGGGTACATGGTGAGCGTGATGGGGATGCATCCGGCGGGTAGGTTCCCGGGAACCACCACATGGCGTGCGCCCTCGTCGAGGAGCCGCTCGACGCCGCTCACGAGCGAGGACACGACGGCCGGCACCATCGTCTTCACCTTCTCCAGTGACCAGTCCGCCTTCCACGCGAAGCTGTAGTCGTTGCCGCCGAACTCGCCGAAGACGAACAGGGATTTGGCGAAGAGGGAGCGGCAGATGGATGGGTCTGACGGGCAGATGGTGGATTTCACCTCTTGGAACCACTCGAGTTGCACGTTCATGGAGGTGTTGAAGGGTGGGATGCTCCACACGTTGTTGTCCTTGAAGTACTTGAGGTCGAGAGCTGTCGCGCCCATCACCGCGAAGTTGGCGCCTTGGCTGAAGTTGGTGCCCTTGTTCGCCGACGGAGGGAGGAGAGGGAGACCGAACGCCTCGGCTGCAGCATGCAGTTAGTCAGTCTATCAATCAATCAAATCGAATCAATCGATCAATTTGCAGTTACTGGAATTCAGGATCGAATCGAATCAATCCCAATCAAAATCAGCGACGTACGCCGACGATAGGAATTAACTTACCCAGGAAGTCGATGACGAGGCGGCCGTTGGAGCACCGCGCGTACGGCGGCGGGAACTTGGGCATGTTGGGAAGCTTGCCGGAGTTGATGATGACGAAGTTGCCCGTGTCGGAGAAGGAGTCGCCGAAGCTGAAGATGGCACTGTAGTACTGCGGCAGCGGCTCGCCCGACACGGCTGCCAGGCACACGACGACGAGCACCAGCACCGTCGTCGCCGGCTTCAAGAAGCCCCTCCTCCTCGACGACGCCATGGCCACTTCTTCAGCAATGAGAAAGTAGGAGAAACCAACTAACTAACCAGCAGTGTGATTGTGTGAAAGAAAGAGAGAGTAAGGCAAGGCAAAAAGCACGGCACCGCTGAGAGGAGAGAAGAGGGGAGGGGTTTGGATTGTTATATAGCAGGGGCACATGGATTACACCTTACAAGGTGGTGCTAATTATGCCTCTGTTTGCTTACTGTGTTTGTTTATTATGTGGGGGCCCCTTTACACTTTTTAATTTATTTATTTACTCTAGTCTCTACTACAGGCAGGCTATTCAACACAACACTGTTTGATTTGTTCTTGATTGGCCATGGCCATTGGCCAACTGAACTGAATGCATGGTATGGCATGATGGATGGGCTCTGTGCATTGCAATACAAACAGAGCATGGCATTGGCATGGTGGATGGATGGATGGTGATGAGGAATGGAAGATTTGTTTGGGTGGTGACTTTGATGGGAAGGTAGCTGGCTGGACTGGAGTAGTGAGGTGCTGGACATGGCACACATGCCTTGCTTGCTTAGTGGGTTAGTTGGTGTCTTCTCTGTGCAGAGCAGTGTCATCTCACCTGGGGACATCTGTCACTGCCAGCCGGAATGTGTTATCTTTTTGAGCCGATCATAATCAAGTAGCCGTTGAGGTGACAGGAAAATCATGTACATATATCCATCCGGACGGTTGAAGGCATATAAAATTCCCCTGGATTAAATCCAAAACTGTGTCAGGAGATCGATGATCGTTGTAACGGAATTCAAACACTTCTTGAGACAAAATATGTACTATTGTCGCCCAACAGTTTTGGTTTTTTTTTTCTAATAACGTCGGTGAATAGAGAAAAAGGAAATGCGAGCAGGCGATGTTTTAAGGTATCAAATTACTATGAGATGTCCATGATCTGATGGTTAATGTTTCCTTATTATTACCTCATATAAATAAATTACTAAGTAGGTTGTGAGAGATCATCTAGCGCCATTTAAGGCATATTATACGGAGTAAATGCAAAGGGGAACAAAGTTTCCTTGTTCTAGGATGACGACATTTGATACAAGTAAGCAGCCTCGTAGATTTTCATCATAGTGTACCATCCAAGTTTTTTTAATCACTTTTTTCTATATTTTAGGCATCTGATGAGGACACTGATCGTCTATATGTATAGGATCCTAAAATTACTACTACGAGATAATAACTTTAAAAAGTAACTCATTGATTCTCCACCCTTGAGTTTCGCGATGGTTCAGGACGTTGAAGCGTGCAGCTCCCAGAGTCAAATGGATCAATTGAAAGAAAGAAAGGGTAGGCATCGTGCATCCATACTCGGCGCACGCCCAGCTAGTAGTACTCGTAGAGGGGCAGCACTAAGGGAGGGTGCTGAGGTAGACGACATCATGTGCCCCAGCCCCCGATAGCCGCGCGCGAGAAATCATAGGAGATCGCAGTGCAGCTGGAGATCCGATTCGCCCATCGCCATCAGCATCAAAGCAGGTTGCAGGCCACGATCGATCCATCGCCGTGTAACGCGGGGGTTGTGCTGCAGCAGTAGTGGCACCACCGGCCCTGCCTGGCGTCGACGTTTCAACCGCCTGCACGAGCTGACGAGCACGGCAGAACCCAACAAAGGAGCAGGACGCGCGCCGATTCCGCCATCCGTTTGAGCCCTCTTTTTCCCTCGCGGTCTCGGTGTTTCTTCCCCATCTGCCGGAGCAAAGGGCGGCGGTGAAATGAAAAGGGATGGAGCGTGCGTGGGCACTACTCACAGTCGATCAGGCCGAGTGCGTGCGCGCGTGCTTTGCGAATCTTTTTGCTAATTTGACAGCTTTTTTAAACTAATTACAGGATTAACACGGGTTGTTTTTATTTTTTTAAAAATAGCACATTTGGTGGCGCCTTTGCAAAGGCGCCACAAATGCACCGGCGCCGCCATGCCTCAAGGCCGCCACGCCGACACCCGCCGGGCCCGGAGCCGACGTGGGCCTTGTAGCGCCGGTGGCAAAGGCGCCACGAGGCCGCATAGAGCCTCGGCAAGGCCAAGAATCGGGGTCCTTCCCCAACCTCACTCTCCCTCTGTTTTTGGCCGCAGCGGGGGAGGAAGGCGACGGGAGGGGCGACAGGCGCCACCCCATTCTCGCCGCCGGGCGGTCTCCCCTCCCAATCCTCCTCCATCCTTTTGCTCCGGTGAAGGTATTGCTCCTCTCTTCCTTCATTTTCATGGTGGATTGATGGTGGGTTGGTGGCTAGGGTTTGGGCTAGGGTTTGGTTGAAGAATGTTTTTGGTGGAGCTATGGGGATTTAGGGTTAGGAGAATTAGATTACTTCCTTGTGGATGTAAGGTTTAGTTTCATATTTGTTTAGTTCCATGTGGATTTACAAGTTAGGGTTAGTGATTTTTAGTGGTGGACCATATGATTAATTTAGTTATTTATTGTTTGGGGTTTAGGGTTACTTTGCAATGATGATTTTTAGTGCCTCAGTCCTGTCATTGATGTGGAGGACAATGATGATGACTTCTGGTCCCAAGCTACTCAAGTAGATGATGAGATTTATGAGGCGAAGAAGACGCAAATGCAAGATGAGGAGGCGAAGAAGACGCCAATGCAAGATAAGGAGGCGAACAAAACGCAAATGCAAGATGACGAAGAGTGGTGGTCCCAAGCTACTCAAGTAGCCGATGAGATTGAGGCCTCTTACAAGATGCAAAATGCAGCCGAGGGTGGAGCAAAGTGGGGACTAGTCAAAGCAATGAGGTTCTTGTGGAGGAGTGTGATTCGACGATGACTTGCTTCCGTGCTATGTTTGATTCCCCGATGTTGATCGGCGAATTCATACTTGCATGCCAATATGTAGTGAAGAATGTTGTCTTATCTATTTGCTATGTATCGAACTATCACTCATGCCGCGAACTATCACTCATGCCGCGAACTCGAAATATTGCAACTAAGTATCATAACCTAGCTACCTAGAATAAATAAATAAAACTACCTATAAGGTCTAACACCAAATCGCTAAACCTAACTAACTAGAAATACCTATACGGTCTCTCACCAAATTGACACCCCAAACTAATCTAAGCATTATAGCTACAAATAATTGCAATGTAATTTACACTAGAAAAGTAAATGAGAAGAGGTTTACCTTGCAATGTCACTTTGCGGAACTTGGAGGTCGAGGCTCCAATGGCCGCCCGCCCGCTCGGGTGATGGAGGCCAGCCGGCCGGCATGGCGGGCGAATGCGGGCGGGGGCCTCCGGGGTGGCGTGAATCGGGGGGGCGGCGGGACGGGCGGCTCGGGCGCGGCGGGACGGGCGGCTCCGGGCACCTAACCCTAGCGTGGGGGCGACAAGCAAAGGAAGCGAGCTCTATGCGGCCTTGTGGGCGCTTTTTAACGGGCGCCACAAGGCTCGCCACGCCGCCTCCTGCCGGGCGGGGCGGGTGCGTGGCGGCCTTGAGGCGCCGCCATGCATGGCGCCTCACATGCATTTGTGGCGCCTTTGCCAGCGGCGCCACTGGCTCGCCACGCCGCCCTCGGCCGGCGGCGGGTGCCGCGTGGCGCCTTGAGGCGCCGCCATGCATGGCGCCTCATTAATGATTTGTGGCGCCGGCAAAGGCGCCACCAAATGTGCTATTCTTAAAAATAAAAACAACCCGTGTTAATCCCGTAATTAGTTTAAAAAAACTGTCAAAATAGCAAAAAGATTCTGCTTTGCCGAGAGAGAGGCGAGAGAGAGAGAGATTCCGGTTGGTAGAAGCGGACAAGGGAGCTGAGGGGAGCACTGCACGGCACGGCCACGCAAAGGTGTTCGTCGCCGAGAGATTCCGGCGTCCTTATTCCTCGGCTCAGCAGCGCTGCAAC
Organism: Hyparrhenia diplandra; assembly: GCA_015847255.1. Taxonomy (NCBI): domain Eukaryota; kingdom Viridiplantae; phylum Streptophyta; class Magnoliopsida; order Poales; family Poaceae; genus Hyparrhenia; species Hyparrhenia diplandra. The sequence goes on from JADLZK010012824.1 coordinate 10,693, forward strand.
GGCTCGCGGCTGTGACTCGGACGTGGACAAAGGAATTCGGTTAGGTTATTATTCTGTTTGCTGATGACGCGCCGTTGATGGATAATCTGTCGATTGAGGAGAGGCGTGTCAGGCATGTGGCATGTGAGTGTCACCACTGGAGAGTGAGAGTGTGGATTGGGATCAGAACGTTATTGGTGTCAGGTAATACGTACGGTGAAGACGATTTGTTTCAAAACTGACGAATGGTATTTATTCCAAACTGCTACCTAGGTGCTGGTTAGTACTCGTCCATAACAAGTTGGATCACCTGCTAAAGAAGCACCACCGGACCCGGTGGTGATCAATCACTCCATTATGGTCAGGTCCGCTGGCTCATCTCGTCTGCAAAAAGGAGAGAAATAGTTAGAGCTTGCAAGTTATACAGTGGCGTACTACGTGTAAGTAGTACCAACTTATTAGGACAATGATATGATTTATTTACATGATCAGTCAACGCGATCAACTGGACCCGATGCTGCGACCGTTCCCCATCGCGCCTCGATCTCACTAGGATTGAATGAATGCACCTATGATGCTCGCTGAACTGCAGCCAGTAAGTATAGTACTACGTACGTACTACTATTTATATTAAACTGAAACCATCATCAGCGTGGCTAATAGACAACGCCACACCACAGCACACCGACACATCTCGTCGGTTGAGCTCGCATGCAGTCGCAGCTTTGCTTGGCCGCCCCGGCCGTCTCCAGAGACGAAGTACGCCACGGTAACCATTTCCTAATAACTTTAACTCTAATTGACTTTGATACGTACGCGGCGTATGGGCATTTGATTTCGTGCCCCGAGTTCTTGGTTCCCGAGCGTCCACCATTAATTGGTGTCTCCCGCATTCCATGGCCGTTGTTAATGAGTATCTTGCGCTAATCGAGCTTCTTACACGGAATTGTTAATGCCCGCCGCTGACGGATTGCTCCGATCCATCTCTCGATCGTGAGGGCCGGCGGCAGGGGCTGTCAGCCGTGTGTAACAATCAGCGGTGACCTGCTTTGGATTCTTGTGAAAAGAATTCTTTTCCTTCTTGGATCGCAGTTGATATACTGCCATGCATGCCACTAGTAGTAGTTGTACACTTCAGTAGGGGAGGGGGGTGGCATGGAATTGCCATCTGAAACTCGTTGTTTATAGGCTGTTGACCACCATTTCGTAGGGTTCGTAGTTCTGGTACAATGGATCGGAGATGCATCCGGCTTTGCTGTGCAGTAAAATACAGTAGTACTACATGCAAGTACAGTAAATACTGTACAGGTGAATGACTTCTGCACCTGGATGTTCGCCGTAGGGCCACAGATCAGTTTGGATCCTGTGTTACAGGCGCGCCTCCCTGATTTACCTGCTCACTAGTCATGATCCATGAAAACACGCAAAACTTTGTGCAAGAACGAATGTCTCCAGGAAATCTGATATAAGTATGCTGGACCGCCGAGAAAAAAATATGCAACCAACATATTAGGTGCAGTTGCCATGTTCGTGTCTTTGAATGTTTTGATTTGATGTCACAGACACGCCAAACGGTTTGCCCACATTTTGCACCACCCGTTGTCCATACTCGATATAACAATAATAATATATTGTGTTCACTGCATGCACCACCAGAGGGCGGCGACCTCGTGGTTTATGATGGTTTGAGCTCCGTTCCGTTGGCACGCAGTGCGTCGATATGTATGGATCCGGGATCCATCCATCCCCCTGCAACGGCTAGCTGTCTCACACCTTTACTTCGTGATCGATGCCTTGATGAATGGTCATGGATGAATTGGCCGGTTGGCTGATCGTCCCCACTGCAGTGGAGGAGTGGGCAGCCTCAACTTGCGTTTTGTGCGACGACATGTATTAGCAGTTGACGTCGTCCGTAGCAGTTGCTATCGCAATGAAAAGGAAGGAAGCATGTGCGTCGTCACTATAGGCTATATTATATCCAATTGCTCGATCACCAACGTTGTGTGTCTTTCCGTCTCAAAAATGTCTCTTTCTTTCCGTTGCGTTGTTCTATTAGCACAAAAGTTAATTGACATTCTTCTTGAGCTAGGCCTCGTTTAGTTGGCTAAAGTTTTAACTCTTTTTTTTTCTCTCTCTCCATCACATCACATTAAATACACCAAAAGATATATGTTTGAAGATAAAATGTAGGTAAAAAAATAACTAATTATACAGTTTAGATGTACATTACGAGACGATTATTTTTGAGCCTAATTAATTACGCCGTGGTAGGATAATATTTACCACAAACAAACGAAAAAGTCGCTGAGCGAGTGCTTATGCTGAGTTCCGTGTTTACTTTTGCTAAAATTCCTAACATCTAAACGAGGTCCTATTTTGGTGCCTTCGTTCGCTACTGGGCTGCGTCAGCGTCAGTGCGCGTATCCTCATGATCGAGGCTCGAGGCAAATTGGTGGAAGCTACCCTACCAGCTATCTACTATTGGTAGCTGCTCATCATGTCCGCCGCTGCTCCAAGGGGGGGAAAGTGGCTCATGATGCACGATCGACGCGATTATATTCCTTGGTCCTCGCTAACTAACACCCATGATGGTTGTTGAAAAGTGCGTCGCAGACTCGCAGTAACACGCAAAAAAGGAGGGAAAAAAAGAAGGTTAGTGGTGGGCAGCACAGCAGGGCCAAAGTTGGGAGAGACAAGTGACGACGAAAAGGCACCACCAACCACAGCCCACAGCAGAGGGCAGCTCCCTCGTGCCTTTCACTGCTGTTCCATCCACATGAATTTCACGGCAAGTTTGTCCGACTTGCGTTGCTTCTTCCAGCTTCAGCAGGGTACTCGGCTTCAGGTTAGTAGTACAATCTTCCTGCGTCCTGCTGCCGCCTGTGGCCAGTCACTGCTGCTGCTACTACTCATTATACATGCACCTCGGCTCTGATCATGGGACCAAACAACACCGGTGGAAACAAAGGTGAGCGTCGATCGATGATGCTCTGGTCGCGTTCCATTCATCGATCTGACGTGCAGTGGAGCCAAACGCGCCTCATTGGTCGATCTGGACGTACTCTAGCTAGAATTAGAGTGGGAGCATATGCCATCATGGGTGTCGCAGGCACCAGGCAGACGACGAGACGGGGTAACGCTAACACCAACGCCCCCGCTCCAAAATGTCACGAGGACGGGAGGAGAAAGCGCCAAAACGGAAGTCGTGCAGAGATTCCTAGTGTCAGCTAAGGGGCACGCAAGAAATGTATGTTGGTTTGATTCAGGACACACACGTCCCTCCGTCCGTTGCAGGTTTAATTCAGGACCAAAATGGACGAGTAAGTAGTGAACTCTGACCACAATACAGCCACCATGCACGTATGTAGATGGACGAGTAAGTAGTAGCAGCATCTCCACGGAAAAAGCAGTCAAAATGCGAGCCGCGCGCGTGAGCATCAAGGACCGACGTACGTACGTAGTAGTACAGTACAGTAGAGTAGTCTCGGCTAAGGGACAGCAAAACACAAGGCAGAGGACTGTGGACTGGACGGAGACGATTCCGAATTTCCCCCGTCAACGTGTACCAGGCCACCTAGCTAGTATTTCGTGGCGTGGCGCCGTGTGGTCCCGAATCCCCCGATGCACAATCGCCAATCGGCACAAGATGAGATGAGAACGAAATTTAACTAGATCTGGCTCCATCTTCTCTCGGATCTGGAGTAGTAGTGGGTCAGGGCAAATAAAACCCCAATTAGTAGGTGAGCACACACAAGAGACCCTTCACTTCGAATTTCACTAAAAGCAAAACGAGGTGTTCGTTTGATCTATGCTGAAAACGTCTGTGCAATGCAAATGATTATTAATGCCGTCAGATCATTCTCGCGTTTATACAGGAGTACGACTCTAGGTGGAAGTTGAATGTCCATGGATGTCTAATGGATACCCTCTGGTTCAAAAAAATAAACTAGGAAGAGATGGCCCCCCACCAAAATTTAAATTTCTAAGTCATTTGTCAAAATCTATGAACGTCCAAATTAGATTGGTCTTGCACCTATGAGCAGGGTTGTCAGGCACGTAGCGACGGGCAGGCTGGCGGTTTGCCGTACGTGCAAGGGGCAACCTCTGTCCTGTCCAGGGACTTCCCTGGCATAGCACAGTGAGGCATGCACGTAGGTGGCGGTACTGCGGCTTTGAACCAGCTCTCCGGTCCCGCTTGTCACAAAGCACGTTCCCGTCGCGATCGCAAAAACACGCTGCACTGCTAGCTGCTAGCTAGCAAATCATCTTGTTGGTGTTTATTTTATTTTCGTCGTCAGATCCAGAGGAGGATTGACATTGTGGCTAACGACTAACGGCCCTGCCGGCCAGCACATACGCACGGCGGCCACCTGGGTCATCAATCGCCATGGACTAGGCCTGGCCCGGCTGGCTCGATTTCTCCCTCTCCGCGCCTAGGGAGCAAGGAGGGGACGTGCCGCGCACGCGGAAAGAGACATGCCAAGGGTGTGCGCCGAGGGCCGCGCCTGCTATCTCGGCTGTGCATGGTGGGCGGCGGCACGCGGAGGAAGCAAGCAACACGGTGCCCCCCTGGTCAGTCAGGCCGTGTCGTGCGCGCGGGCGGCGTGCGTGGCCAACTGGCTGCTGCGCGCAACGCGGCCGTCGCGCGCCCTGTCCGGCCTGTTTTGCTTTGCTCCCCATCATTAGAAGCAACTGATGCCGAATCCATCATGACACGTCGCGTTCCGGCCGGGGCCATTAAAACTGCCGATGTGTTAGATACACTACTTTTTTATTTAGATCTGCGTCTAACAAACACAGTACATGTACTCCATACATCTCAGCATGCATCCAATGGTACCCGACTCTGAACGATCAACCAGCCAGCAGGATCCAATGGCACCCCTTGGTGAAATCAAGTAATTAAGTTGTTGGTTTGGTAAAAGTAATTAAGTTGTTGGCACTGCAACCTGGTGGACTTCTGCAACTCATAGGGGTTTAGTTGAACAAAACAACTCTATTGTCAATGCTAAAAGATTCTACTCCCCATTTTTATTTGATGCAGCTACAAGAACAAGGAAGCTCACGACGCATCCATCAGAGTACCTTATGCCTCGATCGAATATAACAAACAGACAGCTGCATCTAGTTCTAGTTCTAGTTCTATATAGTAGCCCAGGAAATTCGATTCATCTCCGCTAGCTGTTTCGGAATCGAGTCAGCGGTGGAGGTGATGCATGGTCAGAGAGCCTCATATGGTAAACAGCTGCTTGGTGATTTCTGAATATCTCATCTCATCGATCTGACCTCGCTGACTCCCCCAATTATTGCGAGATTCCTGCCTGCTGGCTGCAGGACGCAAATCGTGCATTCTGGCCGGCTTTTCCCACACATTTATTAACATTAATTCTCCCCAGTACGCCATGGTAATCAAAATATTAATTTCAGCTCCAGCTCATGCGCGCACATCAGATCTTGTACCCAACAAACTAGTCAGATCGATCGAGCACTCTCACTCTATGGTAAGCATGTTCATCGATAGCCTCTAGGATTTCGTACAATGGCATTATCGTAGCATCCCTCAGTTTCTAACCCAATGAAGAGTAACACAATAGCATTTCGTAGGCTCATTCATGTGTATATGCTGCAAACAAACAATATAAAATTCGATATGTGAGATGTTGATTATCAAAGTTAAAGAAAAGTTGACTTAGGTCAAACCTATAATGGAATTATCTTTATGATTCACTCCACAACCACAACCACAAGGTCACATAGAGGACTTGAGTTTTGCATGTATCAGCAGAGCTGTCTAGTGCTGCACACATGTTTGGTACCAAAAAAGTACTATATACATCATATCGCAGTGGCCACTCACTTACACACAGTGACACCCACATATATGTACAATGAGTATTTGTACGTACGCTTGTATGGTACCAAGACCAACGCAGAGCTGCAGTGAGAGGATTGGGGATTCAGGACAAAGGTCCCCTATCTGAAATTTGCTGCATATCTAGCTTCCCTGAATCGGCCTGCCATACACTGTTCATCACCAATCGATGGTCCCTTTTGACCTTTTCACTGTTCGGTCCCAAACAGCTGCACGCCTGCACCTAGCACTTTTGCACGCACTCACGTACAGAGAATCTAAATTACCTTCGCTTCAAGGCAACTCCAGCTGAACGGCCATGATCGTCGTAGCTAGGTCTACATGTATGTATGTATGTATGTACTATTTCGGCAGTGGTGCGCAACCATGGCTGATAATCTATCTGACTGCCCAGTTACTCGTATATATATCCCCAGAAAGATCACCTCTCCATCCTTCAAGTTGACAGGCTAGTAACTTGGAACCGTATGGGCGGAGCCCAGAACATTTCTGAATTTTGCTGTCCATGGCCCATTCTCTGAAAAAGTATGTGCATGTAGTACGTATCTGTATTCAGTAATGAAGAGTTATAGTTGGAGTTGGAGGATCAGAGATCATGGATGTGATGATGATGCTCTGTCGCAAAGATTATTGCATACCGCTGCATGCACGACAGTTGGTTTGTTCAGATCGAGATTGGGGGCAGCGCATTCATCTGTGGCCCTCCTGGCATGGAACTCGGATTTGTACGACTATTAATAGCGATACTCTGGACCATATGTTGTTTCAGAACACAGTTCATGAGTTCCCATGGGTAGGAAAAGATTATGGACACCCTGATCGAGTGTGTACAGTGTGTGTGAGAGAGATGGATTGTGCTAGCCCTCACGATCCGTCGATCCCCCACGACATGGGGGCGTGTTAGCTGCCGCCCACCTTGGAGGTGGGCCAGCCCAGCAGAGGGCCCGCCCCTCGCCCGTCTAACCATCATCTTCAACCCCAGCCTGCTCGCCCTCGCCCGGCGCCCCGCCCCCGCCAAGGCGCCAGGGGCCTCGCCGAGCCTCCCCTTCCTCTTCTTTCTCCGTCGAAACCCTAACCCTAACCAGCCCTCCGCGACCTCCAACTCCCAACTCCGCTCCGGCCTTCTTTCTCCAACTCCGCGGCTCTCCGCCTCCCGCCGCCACCCATACCCAAGCCGGTGGGGCTCTCTGGCCCGGAGCCGGGCGCCGCTGAGCTTCCTCACCGCTGCCGGAAGCCGCCGGCTGCGTGGCCGACGGCCGACGGCCAGGCTAAAGCCGGGCCGTGCTCCTTCTACATACTGGGAAAGGAATGGAGGGAGGGAGGTCGCCGGAGATAGGACCGCTCGACCTAAAGCGACGGCGCCCCTAAATCGACGATGAGGTGGTTGGCGAGGTGAACGACGACGACGCGACGGCGCGTGGGCGCCGAGGAAAGACGACACGACCGGCAACGACGACGACGGGCGCCGGGCGCGAGGAAGACGATGACCGAGCAGGCCTTGGCTGGGCCGCCCACGACGCTGGTCGGCGCGACGATTCAAGGCCGATTGGTCGCCGTTAACATTTCCCCACGACATGGATAGTGAAATGATCACATGGCCACCTTTATGGTGGACACTAACCTTCACAGGAGTGATTATCCAACCAGAAAGGCCATCACGTCAATTAGATCCATCTAACCCGGTGATCCTATCCTAACTGAAACGCATTAAATGACACTTTAATCTAACGATCGAGTGTCTAAGCCTCTGACAACAGGAGCACCCCTCTGATTTTTTTTAAGTATCCACAAGTGTGGTCCTTCACTTGAAGCAGACATTTTTTCTGGATTAAAAGAAGCGCAGCATGTGCACCTTCATACTGTATTATTATGTTAGATTCCTTGGGATCTTCATGGGAGCTTTAGCATTAGGCTAACAGAAAGATTCAGTTTCCACTTTCTATGTTACTCGCCTAGCTTCAAGCTAGATAAATTTGTATCATGAAGACTATATATAAGCCCTGCGTGAAGTGATGTAGTAGACTTGTAGATACAAACAACACATCACATGCGCAGAACTAGCCCTATGCTCCAAGCAAATGAATGCCCTCGCACGAGCAGTGTTTTGTTCTCAGCTCGCGCTCCACATGAGGCCCGGCACAGAGACAAATAGCCAGAGCAATCATGCATGCGATGCAAAGCTCCAGCAAGTTCCCAAGAAGAGCATGCATGTGCTGGAGAGCAAGCATCGTCGTTTCGTGTTGAAATGAAGCCGCCGTACGGTTGAGTGGGCGCAGTTTCCTGCAACATGGACGTGTGTGTTCTTCGGACGATCTGTTCGTTGGTCATGCCGTCATGGCGTCTTGCGATGATTGAGGAGAGATCACAGGTTTCGCATGGCACACTTGCACTCGGATTCGGACATGCTGCTCTCAAGAAATCTTCTATGGGACCACACTGGGACCCCGCTAGCTGCCGTTTGGAAGAGTATAGAAGGTCTGCTTATGCAAAATGATCTAGACAGTAATAAAACATAAATCAAAGTATGTTGTAAAAAACAAAGGAGTTGCTATATCTCTTTTTCGCAAAAAAATAACCAACATTTCTCACAACGTGGTAGACCCTTGGCTCAATTTTACAACAGCAGCATAAAAGACAATTAATAGTTTTTTTCTATAGAAAAAAATAAGAACAAAAGTGGGTGGTGTCCAAAGCATAAAGGACAAGATACAAATTTAAACAATTTTATCACAACAAACAAGAGATAATAAACATTTTTTCTATGAAAAAAATAAGAACAAAAGAGGGTGGGTGCCTGGTGCAAACAATTTTTTCCCGGTCGCCGTGCATGTGCGTCGCGGACTCACGGTGATCGTGTGTGAGTCCCAATCGTCGTGCGTCACGCTCGCTCGCGGTAGTCGCAAGATAGAATTCGAAAATTTCTTTCGACAGATGTATAGGAATTGTGTAAAACAAAACTACGTTCAAAGTAAGAGCGAAAAATTATCTGATACTATCGATATACTATTTGGTCACTCCGTCCTGTAATATATTGAGGAATAAAACCATATGGATCCAATATTGATATTTGTGACATATTTGTATAAAAAAGCCAACTTTGAGTATTCAGATTCAAAATTTCAAATACATGTATAGATATTAAATTTCGGGATTCATATATGGATTATCCTAGTGTGATTTAAACCTTTCAAGCTAGATGGATGGATATCGAGAAATATTTATCCTGTTTTGATCTCTAAATATAATGTATTTTAAAAATCATGACCAAATAAGAGAGGCCACAGAAGATGTATGTGCCCTCATTTTATTTCCTAATGAGATAATATCCCAGGCGTGGTTGATAGAAATTGGTTGATAAATGAATAAATGAAAAATATAGAGACTATCCATGATTGAATTTGAGACTGGTTTGAGTTTACGCATGAAAAAACTAGGCACCCATTTTTTTTTTTTATTAGAAGAAACTAGTTTAGAGATCGGGATGACACACTCGAATAAGTTTAGGACCGATGATGTACTTCACTTTTGACTAATAATGTGCTCGTGAATCGTGAATACATCACTTTATTTAACATGAATTAATTCTCCGAACGTTTTTTTACGGTGGATATTTTTTTATAAAGTATACCAGTATTTATTAAGGGAAAAGCAATACAAGTACACAATCGTATAAGGATACGTATGACAGCCTACCCCCGCCTATAATCTATAAGGACCCCGACAAATAAGAAAATTACAAACTGGTCCTTAGACCCTTCCGTAATCGGACACTGGGCCGCAACCGCCGCCACCAAACCCGGCACCAAAGCCGCTTGGAAAACCGCTAGCCGCTGAGGTGGATGCAGCAGAAGACGGCCGATCTCGCAAAAGCGAAGAAGTCCAAGTGCTTGTTTTCGTAAGCTTACAAAGGATTTTACTAGTTTCCCCGCCTCTTGTTGCATAAAGTGGCGCATGTTGGGGCGGAGAGGGACAACTTCGAAGGCTCTCAGTGAATTGTTGAGAGGGAGGCAAAGCGAGGCGGTTTTGTGCTCCGCCGCAGCCGCCATTCCCTCCGTCTCTGGCGGGCCTGGGCCATCCGAGGCGTCTTGGGAATGGTGGTCCTCCACCCGGGCGGTGTAGAGTGGCCGTCCTAGGTGTCTAGGCCCATTACCGCGGCGGCGCTGAGGCGGCGGCGCGCCAGGCGGCGCGGCGCCATATGGAATAAACTCCTTCGAGCTCGCCCCCGTCTCGATAGTGCTTATTTCCGTATTTGTCGGCGTGTTTCGTGGAGGTGGTGTCCGTTTACCCGTGCTCAGTATGCAGGAGTCCAAGCGTGTTCGCCTATTCTTCATCTTTGGGTGGCGGTGGATTTGGCGGCCTCCAAAGCCAAAGGATGCGGCGACGGCGTGGGTCATTTGCGGTTTGTTGGAGTGCAGATCGAGCTTCTTTCCGCGGCAAGTGCCGCCGGCGAAGCTTCGTCCAGATTGGAGGAGCTCGGGGTGTACCCCCTACCGATGTACCTTCCATGGCGATTCAATCAATCCCGCTGGCCGGGTGGCTATCGGGGCTACTCAAAAGCCTCAAGCGTGATAGGGATCTTCCAATTCTTCGGTGGCCATACAGTCTTCTTCCCGACGATGACCGGCGATGGCTTCACACGGCGGCGGCTTAAGACGAAATCTGGCGACTTCGAAGCACGGGTCTAAGGACTTAATTGTAATATCTTTTTCCGAGGGGCCTTTGTGCTAGATGGTCAGGACAGCGGTCCATGTATCCTTCTCCTTTGTACTTGTATGCGCACGCGTACGGTTTTTCCTTCTCAGTAAATACAGGTACGGTTTGTGATAAAAAAAGTGGCGCATGTTTAGGTCCATGGTTCAGCCCAGAGATGCTGCCAGCCCGGCTTGCTGCTACCTGTTGCACGCGTTGGTAGGCGGTCCAGGAAAGGCCCAGCGCGCAGCCTGGAGCAGAGTAGCTAGTTTGCGAGTCCACGGGGCGCACGGACGCGTGGCCCAGGTGAAGCACGAAAGGGCTTGCAATGGGAAAGGTGTTAAAACAAGTTGGGCCGGAATTGGCTAAGATTGTATTTGGTGGCCTATAAATAGTCATTTCGTTTCATTTTTGTTGACACTAGAGTATATTCACGCGTTGCCGCAGAATATTTTTAAAATAAATCTATTATACACATGACATTGCTGTATGTATTTTCTATAATGTGTGAATTTGACTTGTATGTTATTTTATTGTATCAGATCTGAAAAAAATGGGCAAGCCAATAGAAGGAAAAACAATAAAATATTTGATTACATTATAGAAGAATGGGTGATGAACAAATAACGTATGTATATGACTTGTATGTTAATATATTAAATATTATTTTTAAAGTGTCCTTAATTAAATTAAATTAATGAAAATCGCTATTTTGAGGAGGCGTGGGAAAGTATTTCCAAGCACCATAGAAGGGCTCCATAGATAAAATGAATATTTTTGTAATTAATAAGAGATGACATGAACTTATTGCTTTTTTTAGTTTAGGATTTTTGAGATGATTCATTCCATCACGAAGTCCCATGCATGGGTATCTAGGAAATAATACTTTTTTTGAAAGCGTGCATATGCAGTTACATCCAAGTGAATCATCCCTAGATACAAAAAAATCTATTTTACTATGATTCATTTCACGAAAATATAGATTGTGCCAAAGATGCAAAAATGTTTTTTTCTTCTTTGTCATCTCAATAGAATTTTTTTCTATTCTATTTGAATTTTGCAACCCGCGAATGGAAATCGACTTTTTTTATTTTTGTCATCTCAGTAGAATAAAAGGAAACATGAAGTTTTCTATTGTTAGTAATGTGTGTTTTAGATAGAATTCATCGAGGTGAATAAGAAAACTGGATCCAAACAAATTTTCTAAAAATGAAAAGTATATAGGACAGATTTTATATAAAAAATCTAATATAATTTCTACGTTCCAAAGAGTAGGTTTAGAGTTTTGGTTATTTCAAAGGAGAAATCTTTTGCGTTTTTGAAGCACAAAGATTTAGTGGGCAATTTAGAGTTTTGTTTTCGGGGTATACCACGCACACAAGACAATCGTATGGCTCGTGTGGGACTTCGATGGCCTAGCTCAAGGGACACAAGGCGCAAGATTTATATTGGTTCGGGGCAATCGGGCACCCTAGTCCAGTCTCCGGTCGGAGTCACTATGTGGTCGAGCTCAAACGCTTGTATCGGGGAAATACAAGCATGTCGAGAGAGGGAGGCCGGCTCCCAAGTCTCCGTAAATGGGTGTGCGTATGATTGTCGTAGAGTTTTGTGTGCAAGAGCGGGGTCTAAAACCTCTTCCTTTCGGTGCCCAAGACCCCCTTTTATAGCCGCAAGGGGAGATACACGGGTGCCACAAGGAAAAGGATCAAAGAGGAGAAGAACACAAAATAGGAGGGGTAAAGTGCTAAATGACGCGGGACCCATAGGTCGCGGCGATTCACAGTGGTCGGCATGGGCTCGTTGCTCTGACGTGTTCGAATATCTTGCCCTCGGTCGTCGCCGCATGCAGACGCGGGTTTTCGGGGTGGGCGAAGTCATGCCCCATGCCCCATCGCGATCGTAGTAGGAACACGCCTTGTCGGGATGGCCTGTCTGTCGTACCGGATGATGTCTTTTGTCGTAGCGGTTGGCGGTATGCGGCGTGGTGGGATGCTGTTTCGTACGCTCCGGAGGTCATACGAGTTGGAGTTTGGCGGAGATTGTCTTGACGGGGTCACGAGTTGTCGAGCTCGGAGCTCGGAACTCGTAGGTCGCGGCGTTCCGCGGAACCGCGAGTCGGGATCTGTAGGATCGTGAGCTCCCGGTGTGGAACTCGGGTAAGTTGTACGTGACGTCCCGGTGAGACCAGAAGCTCCCGAGCTCGGAGCTCGAGACCCGTGAGGTCGTGCGAGTCGTCTTGGCGGAGACGCGGGCCTCGAGCTCGGAGCTCGGAGACCCGTCCCAAGCTCGAGCTCGCGGATCGTGCGAGTCGGAGTCGGGAGGTGGTTCTCATGCCCAGCCCCTAAACTCCTTCGAGACGGAGTTCGGGTGTATGGTCGAGCTTCAGGCGTCGTGGAGCCTGGCCCAGCTTCCGAGATCGTATGAGGTGGAGCTCGTGCTCGTGCGAGGCGGAAGTCGCTCGGCCTCTCGAGCTCGTGTGGACGGAGAACGTTGTCCGGAGAGCTCGTGACGAGGCGGAGAGGACTCGGCCCGATGACCCGTGCTCGTCCCCAGACGGAAAGAGCTCGTGCGTAAGAGCTCGTGACGAGACGGAAAGAAGTGTGGAAGAGCTTCGTGACGGCGGAAAGAAGTCGAGCGAGGAGCTCATACGAGACGAGTCCGCGGCGCCCCAAGGTCCTAGATGGCTAGAGGGGGGTGAATAGACTATAAAAATTTTCTACAAACTCAACTAAACAAACCGATTAGTATAAAACACGGCGTAAAGCGATTTGCACTAGCTTTAGTGGTCTTGCAAGCCTTCTAGTAACAAGACTAAATATTTCTATGATCTCTAGTCCACTCAAGGTCTATGTCACTACTCTAGCTAATGAGCAATCCTAATATGGTCCTTATGCTAGCAAGAACAACTACACAAAGCAAGTGCTAGCTCTCTACTCAAAGTAAAACCGTAAAAGTAATGCAAGAGAGCGAGCTAGATATACCGCCGTGTAGAGGATGTCAACCAATCACCGGAACAAGAATAATCAATCACCGAAGGTGATGATCCAAACACCGAGACAATGAACAAGTCGATTTGTTCACCCAGAGTTCGCTTGTACACCGACAAGTTACTCTCCTAAGTTGTGCCGACCAACACAAGGATGGTGTTTGAGCTAGGCGGTGCCCTTGCTAGCCTCAACACACCACTCACAAGTGAGGCAACCCAAAAGCACGAGCAATGTATTCCTTGCACTTTGTCTTCCCCGACGAGGAGTGCGTAATCCTCTCACAAATCAACCGGAGGTGGCCAAGAAACAATCACCTCTTCTTGCCAACAACTCCACCAATCCACCAAGCCGGCTAGGAGCGGGTGCCTCCAAGAGAAACGGAAATCCACCGTCTCACAACGATCCCCAAGTGCCTCTAGATGCAAGAACTCGATGCAATGCACTTGGATCAACTCTTCTCTCAAGAATGAAGCTCAAATCAAGAATGAGAGAGGAGGGAGGCTTGCTTGCTTGCTCAAAGATGTTAGGAATGATTCAAATGACCAAGAGAGAGAGCAAGAGGTAGCCAAGGGGGTATAAATAGGCTCCACCAAAAATAGGAGCCGTTGGGGAGGAACATGCAATTCGCGGGGGTCATCGGATCGATACCGACCAGGACTCATGCATGAGTCCGGTCGATGAGTCCCGGTCACAACCGACAAAACCCAACATGCCAAATTTAGAACCCTCGCAAGATGCGCCCCGGTCGTGGAATCATGCGTCCCGTCATGCTTCCCGTGCATGCGTCCCGGTCACTCCCCAAATAGACCACTAAAACATGCTCTCGTTCTTTTGACCGAACCACACACCGTGCGGCCCGGCCGATTTTGCATGCTTCCGGTCGCTGGTCCGGTCACCGCGCCCCGGCCGCCTCCGAGCCGCGAATTCTCGCTCGTTTCTTCGTCGTTCCTTCGCCTTTGCTCCAAACCGACTTCCGCCACTTGTTTCTTGTTGTCGACACGTCGAAGAACACCCCGACACCATGTGTTAGCATTTTCGAAATCATTTTTACCAAGCGCGGAGTTAGCTCTTTAGGTTAGAATGCATGCATATGAGACTTGAACCTAAAGGCACGTGAGGATCGATATGTACGAAAGTTTTCCCTCTTTATAGTACGGCTTATCGATCCTATAACTACCCACACACTCTATAGTGTCTTGGGTGTGAAATCAAAAGCCCTATGGTTATACCTTTGCCTTGGGACCTTTGATCTCCAAACCTACACCGGGTTGCATGCTTGATCATCTTTTGGATCACCTCGATCCCTCATCCATGATTACCATGCATCAACTCCCAAGCACGACTCAATCTCCAATCTAGTCAAACACTTAGCATCGAGAGATTAGTCCTTAGGTGTCACTAATTAGCCAAAACCAAACTAGAGATCTTCACCCGGCCCGAAGCAGCAGCGCCGAAAAGTATCCTCGTGGGCTGAGCTCAGATAAGGCGATCCGACCGAAAGTGTGGCTCGATTTTTGCCGTGATTAGTCATGTGTTTAGGGTACCCCTCGATATAGGTATCCCACAAATATCATCATACACAATAATCCAACGTAATGCAACATGTCAAATTGGATGTAGGGTATCATGTTATTCTAGTAGTACGAACCAAGATAAATTGTTGTTTTTTTGTGTTCGCATCGAAGTTCGGCATGCGACGCCGAAGCCCACCAATCATTGTTTTGGTAACCTTATCATGTGTTCAACAACCGGCATTGTCACAAACCGGTTAGATTGGCCGGCTGTGACACGTCAAGAACAAACCCCCGAGGCGATGATGGCGGCGATGGGGGCGGTGGCACTTGGCCGGGCGGCCGGTTGGAGGCGTGGGGGGGAGGTGGGAGGCGGGGCGGCGGGCGGGGGCGGGCTGGGGTGTGAGGGCGGCGCGGCGGTTGGGGCAGAGAGAAGGCACAAACTATTTCTTTATTGCTTGTCTAACAAAGAGATTACATACCCCTTACTTATATAGCAGGCTAGTGGGACTTGTAATTTAAGGAATCTCTATAAGGTTTTTCTTATACGATCGAATACCTTTACAAATAATATTTATTTATTTTCTAATAAGGGTCTTCCTTATATGATTGAATATCCCCTTTTACACACCAAAAGTCCTAAGATAGTCCTAACTTGATGACGGCAAGTAGACGGAGGGGGAAGGTGGAAGTGGCGGCGGGGCGCGGGGTGCCGGGTCTTCCTCGCCAAGCAAGACGCCGGCCGCCCCTCCCCGGGCGGCCGTCGGCGGTTAGCCCTCCTAGCCCACCCATGGCTGGCCCAATTCTAGCACATGGCAGGCGCGCTAGGTAGGGACCTTCGGCGAATCGTGTTCGTAAGCTCAATGGACCTCAACATCACCTTGACTACTCTCATGGCAGGATCAAGTTTCATTTTTGGTTCTTAGTTGTGCACGGGAATGGCTCCGGCCATTTCTAAGGTTGCCTCGTGGAGTTCTTAGCGATTAAGTTGCCTCGACAAATCACCAAGATGCGATAGAAGATCTTCGACTTAAAAATCAACAATTTCTCAATTCTACTTTCGGACTCAACTCGAGTAGTTTGAGTCTTACTCGCATTAATAATCGAATCAATGCATTACCACATTTATTCATTGTCCTCGCACAATCGAAACCACCTACTCCACATGAATATTTGGCAACCAAATAACACCCATCACTACTCATCACTGCGTATGAACCTCTAGGATGATGATGCACATGACAATTAGCCCTAAACAAACATCACACGATGAGTTCACGATGAGTGCCTAGCTAGCTTAGCTCGTTGCTGCATAGGAGGGTGGCGAGGGGCCCTTGAGCCAGCCCGGCCGGTGATAGAGCGATAGGCCGCCCGGTGAGGTGGATCCCATCCCGGATGACATAGTTGCCCGGTCGGGGCAGCTCTAGCCCCGGTCTCTCCACACCGCGCATTGTTGTTGTAGTTGTACTTGCCCTCCCCATCGCACCGCAGCTGGACCTTCAACCCCCATACTTGAGCCCCCGCAAGTGTCGATCACACTATTCTATCATTAGCTATGTTGATTACATCACATGAAGAAAACTCCTTGGAAAGTATGTATAAGTAATAGGAAAGGAAAATGGACATTTTAAAACTAAGTTAAATAAGGTAGTAGTGTGTGTGTATACTGACCGGTTATGAGGGGTCCGGATCATGTCGATGACCGTGTGTAGAACCGCGCGTACATGATCCGGGCGTGCGGGTACCTCCTCTGCAGGCTGGAGAGGCTACGCTTCAACAGTGTGTTGTGGTAGTCGAGAGGTCATTGTAGCTCTTGAGGCACCCATCGCGGCCGAGGTTGGCGCGCTGGATTTGCCGTAGAGGGTAAGGTAGACGGGGAGGCATCCGATCGGCAAGACCCCCGGCACCACCACGCCCACGGCCCCCGCCTCGACGATCGCCTCCACGCCATCGATGAGCTTGGTGACGATCTTGGGCACATAGCCAGCGCACCTCCGCCATGGGCCTCCTGTAGAGAAGAGCCGTTGTAGTCGTTGCCCCGAACTCGCCCACCACGAAAAGTTTACTTGGATAGGTAATTCTTGCACCGCTTCATGCAATTCAAAAGTCATGAATAAAAAGTACGATGTAAGACCCATCTTGAAGCGAAGTTTCCATTTGCACTAAATAGATTGCCATGTATAGTTGTTTTTCATGATATGAAGTGTATTTAAGAAAAGAGATGAAATTTTCTTTACCTTATTACAAATTATCTTTAAGCCATGAAATTAAATGCATATGAAACTCTAGAACTAAAACTTTGTATTGAGGGAGGGTATTTTATCAAGTTTCATTTCATTCTATACAACAAACCGCCTTGGCAACAACGCCATAAAACTCTCACACACACACACGTGTGAGTGTGATTTTCGCTTTTACGCGTGATTTATGGTTTACTTACCGCTCCGCAGACGGAGGGGAGCAGGTCATGGAACCACCGGATTTGGGTGTCGAGTGGCCCATTGTTCCAAATCTTGCCACCAAGCCCGATGGACTTGAAGAAGTCAGAATTCATGGTGCTGGCACCGATGATGGCCATGTTGGCGCCCTTCTTGAAGTCACCGCCGGCCTTGGATGCTCGCAACAACGGCAAACCAAAGTGCTCTCGGCCGCATGTACGCACTACAATACCAAATACCCAGCCCCCGTGAGCCCACAAGAGCATTGGCGGGTGACATAAGTCACAACCCGTTCATTCTATCACGCTATACGGGCATGCTAGTAGTTACAATTTACACGATTACGTCACATACCTAGGAAGTCGACGATGACACGGCCATCGAGCATCGTCCGTGGGTCGGTGGAAGAAGGTCTCTCCATAGGGAGGCTTCCCCAAGGTGAGCCAGATGGGCACCCGCCCACACAGAGGTTCCTTGTCGGAGATGGAGTCGCCGGTTCCGCACGGCATTGTACACAGTCGCCCCATAGCGGAGCATGCATAATAGTAGCGTAAGCCCCAACATTGGTGTTGCCTTGCCACAAGTCGCCATGAGGCTAGTGTGGCATACCTTGGGTAGCTAAACCTACCACTCTACCATTAATAGGCACACGGATAGGGATTGTATTACGTTATGTGGGATAGGACTAAAAGTCCAATGTAGAAGAAAGTAATGAAGTAATGAATGAAGGGAGTTTCTGCCCCTAATGAGGAAGAAAGTAATGGTAGAAATAGTTTGTGCCTCTAAGGAGGAAGAAAGTAATGAGGGAAGAAGTTTACACCCTTAATGAGGAAGAAAATAATGAGGGAAAGAGTTTTTGCCCCTAATGGGGAAGAATGTAATGAGGAAAGTTATGAAAGTTTCTACACCTAATGAGGGAAGTACAGATGGAGTTAAAAGAGTTTACCCCCGATGAGGGAGAAAGTAATGATGGAAGGAGTTTTTCCCCTAATGAGGAAGAAATTAATGAGGTAATGAGAGAAGAGAGGTTCTCGCCTCTTGTGAGGAAAAAGGAATGAGAGGAGTTTATGTCACTAATGATAAAAAACATTTATTGGCAAAAATGCTATTAGAAGCGTTGGTTGATAACACGAATTGATAAAAGAAATTAATTAAAGTGGCAAAATTCTATTTTTTGTTTACCATATGACGATATTGTTAGATATAAATAAAAGAGACACTAAAACATAATATCGTAGACACATACATATAAATTAAGTATATAATATACATGAAACATAACGAAGTTCTCATATTAGAATTTCTTGTTAATTCCATTCTAAATACAAAATCAAAGTCAATTTTGTGGTGAAAAATAATCATTATATGGGGAAATAAACATTATACAAAAGACAATTTAATACAATGTCGTAATTCTCCGAATAGTAATGCAATGTACTGAAAAAATTTAACTTTAAAACTTAGCTCAAATTTTATGCCTTAAAAAATAAAGATCCTCAATTCATAGCAAGAAATTATCATAATTTTCTTGGCAAATAATCATTCATCTATGCCCCATTAAAATATTTAGTCCCGAAGCAAACCATTGTACTAAAAAAATTAAATACTACAATAACAATAACAATAATAACAATAACAAATAATAATAATAACAATAACAAATAATAATAATAATAACAATAATAATAATAATAACAATAATAACAACAATAATAAGAATAATAACAACAATAATAAGAATAACAAAAAAATAATAATAATAACAACAATAATAATAATAATAAACAAGAATAATAATAACAACAATAATAATAATAACAATAATAATAATAACAATAACAATAATAATAATAAGAATAACAATAATAATAATAAGAATAACAATAATAATAATAAGAATAACAATAATAATAATAAGAATAACAATAATAATAATAAGAACAATAATAATAATAATAACAATAATAATAATAATAACAATAATAATAATAATAACAATAACAATAATAATAATAACAATAATAATAATAACAATAACAATAATAATAATAATAATAATAATAATAATAATAATAATAATAATAATAATAATAATAATAATAATAATAATAATCCGAATCATATAAAAATTAAGATGCTCAATTCATCTCTATATTATGCTCAAGCCAATGGTCAAGTTTAAATCCACTAACAAGACTTTGATCGCTTATTAAGAAGAAAATAGATGAACACCCAAAAAGGTGGCATGAAGTCTTGTCGGAAGCTTTGTGGGCTCATCGATATCGAGGCATGGTGCAACTAAAGTTACTCCCTATAAGCCGGGTGCATGGTCAAGAGTCGGTGTTACCCATTGAGATAAATTTGATGCATATAGATTTGCTAAGCAAAATGATCTATCTCCTACTATGTATCATGATTTGATGATGGATAACATCGACGAGGTAATGATGTGAGAGTGCAAGCTCTAAAGAAAATAGAAAAGGATAAAGCATGTGTTGCTAGAGCCTACAACAAGAAAGTCAAGAGCAAATCATTCCAAATCGATGATTTAGTATGGCAAACTATATTACCGATAGGAACGAAAAAAGCAATCAGTTTGGCAAGTGGTCACCTAATTGGAAGGGCCCTTTCAAAGTGGGTCAAGGTGATATTTAGGAACTCCTATGTGCTTGACTCAATAAGTGGAGAACGCCAAGCAAAGGCGCATTAACGGAGGTATTTGAAAAAATATTTCCCTAGTGTTTGGCAAGAGGCCTAGTGCTCTCCAAACAATGGCCGATGCATGCATCGCCCTTAAAACAAAAAATGGTCAATACATAGTATCTCCATTAGCCGACGGACAAACCGATACGATGGGCATTCGTGTTGTTTGGTTTTTTTTGTCTTGTTTTCGAAGTTTGTGCAACTCTCGCCCGATCCCGAACGGTCAACCCGCGACAAAGCCGTGTCCGCACGATCCCGAACCGATCTCTTTCCTAATCGTGTTTGAGTCAGTTTTTGGAGATTGGAAATGTCCAAGGACGGTTTCCCTAAAAGGATAAGACCACCCTCCTCTATATAATAAAGAGGTTCATGGCCGATTTGATCCCATCTACATCCAATCGACAAACACATCTACTATCGCCTTGCTTGTAGGTCAACTTCCCTCTACCCCCGCCGTTCGGCGGCGCAAGCCCGTGAATTTTGTCGACGCCTAGGCGGCCTTGTTGGTCCTAGGGCACCCCTCACGCGGCGTGTTCCCCTGAGGTGCGCTCGAGGTTCTTCCAAACCATCACCGAAGCTCTACATCGGCCCTAATGGTCTCTTGATCGCTTAGGTCGATCACGCCACGCGGTGCTCGTCGCGCCTGTGTTGATTGCAACCTTCGTGGGCGTGGTTTTGGCTTGGAACCCTAGTTTGCGCCAACAGCAAAGAAAAACACTTTTCATAGGGTTAACCAAACATATCCTTAGTGTGTGTTGGCTGTAACGACTAAATGTCATAAACTCGATGGGTTGTTGAATTTGCCTAATAAAAATTTAAAGCAGTCAACCTTAACCAATGCAAACTTCTAAACCTTGTGGCGGACGTCTTAAAATGTTTGCTGTGGGAAAATGGCTAGCTCTCACTTTCATATAATAGTCTTGCCATTCATCTCATTCGTGGATGATAAAGGTTAGTCCAGTTTTCATTGGAAAGAAAAAAAAATCAAGATCTTTAATTATTTTTGTAACCATTTGTTTTCTTCCACAGCTAGCGACGTGAGCTCATTGTTCTTCACTGTGTGGTTAATTGCAAACAGTCGATCCATTACACATTTATTCATTGTCCCCAGCACACCGAAACAAACCACCTACCTCCATGAATAATTGACAACCAAATAACAAACCCATCACTCACTTTGTCTACATGAAGAACCTAGATCACCGATGACGACGTACGCACATGGCAATTAATTAATTATCCCTAAACAAACAACACACGATTAACTCACGCATGAATGCTGCTAGGTAGCTCATCAGTGCTCAATGGGAGGGTTGCAGTAGGGGCCCTTGAGCCAGCCATCGGCGATGGAGCGGTAGGCCGCCTCCGTGAGGTGGATGCCGTCCCAGATGAGGTAGTTGCCCGGGTCGGCGCAGGCGCTGGCACCGGACATGCCGCACCGCGCCTTGTTGTTGTAGTTGTACGTGCCCTGCCCGCCGGCGCCGCAGCAGACCTTCAGCCCGTACTTGAGCCCTGCAGAAATGTCCATCACACCAACTATCATGAGCTACCTAGCCTGATTACATTACGGTTAATAAAGAACACCACCTTGGATTGCGCGCTAGCGTGCTCTCCGTCACGTGAACTAAGCATCTATCAGTAATGAGCTTTGAGAAACTTTGTTTAAGATAAAACAGTGCATTAAAAGAAGGGATTCGTTAAGTTGCTATAGGGACTGATATGCTACATGTGTGAGTATCTTTGCCAATCACAACGGGTGGCTTTGGTAGTATATACTACACTACACAGTGGTTTATAAGATGATATCTATGCCACACACCACGGTGTCGATGACAGGCTTTCATCCTATTATTATACCAAAGCACATCCATGTTTCATCAGAATTATTGGTTGTATGATGCATAAATAATACGCATGCCAACTGGATCAATTAGGAGGGTATTGATTCCAAATTGATCGTTTGGACAAAGGTCATGCATGCATGCATGGTCCCCCAGGGCATATATAATTGACCAGTATGAGTCATTGGTGGGCTAAGAATCCAAACAAAAACAAAAGATTTAAACTTGCAATGCTCTCTAACTATGCATGCACGAAGATATCCATGCTTTGGATCTATCCCTTTTCCATCCTAGTCCTGCCTGTGCTACACTACACACACATTCCGTGGTAACTGAGACTTCAACTCCCGCACGCCAACTGGATTCTAGCAACGACACAAAGCCAGTACATGAAGTAAAATGGCTACTCACCGAAGTTGTGAGGTGTCCGGATCATGTGGGTGACCTGCGTGTAGAAGTCGGCGTACATGATCCGGGCGTGCGGGTAGGTCCGGCGCAGGCCGGCGAGGCTGCGCTTGAGCAGCGCGTTGTGGTAGTAGGAGAGCGCGTTGTAGCTCCGGAGGCAGCCGTCGCGGTCGTAGTCGGCGGCGTTGGAGGTGCCATAGAGGGTGAGGTAGATGGGGAAGCAGCCGATGGGGAGCACCCCGGGCACCACCACGTCCGTGGCGCCGCTCCTGATCACCGTCTCCAGGCCGCGGACGAGCTTGCTCACCACTCTGGGCACGTAGCCTCGCACCTCCGCCATGGACCGCCCCGAGAAGAGCGCCGCGTTGTAGTCGTTGCCGCCGAACTCGCCGACGACGAACAGCGACCTGGACAGGTAGTTCCTGCAGTCCTTCCCGCAGACGGAGGGGAGCAGGTCGCGGAACCACTGGATTTTGGGTGTCCAGTGGACCGTTGTTCCAGATCTTGTCGCTGAGGCCGATGGAGCTGAAGAAGTCGGCGCTCATGGTCGTGGCGCCGATGATCGCCATGTTGGCGCCCTTCTTGAAGTCGCCACGGACTTGGACGCCGGCGGCAGTGGCAGACCGAAGTGCTCGGCAAGGAAGTCGACGATGACGCGGCCGTCGGAGCAGCGCCCCGTGGGCTTGCCGAAGAAGGTCTCCCCGTAGGGTGACTGCCCCGTGGTGAGCCAGGACGGGCACCCGCCCACGCAGAGGTTGCCGGTGTCGGAGATGGAGTCGCCGAAGCTCCAGATGGCGTTGTACTGCTGCGCCGCACCATGCTGCTGGAGCACGCACAGCAGCAGGAGAAGCCCCAGCATCCGCGCCGCCGCCGCCTTGCCGCCGGTCGCCATCGTCAGCCGCGCGCACTCACACCGATCGAATTACGTTACGTGTGACTGCCGGGACGCTGGACGACGAGAGTTAAAGCGCCAGGTCGTGCGTGCTCAGTGTCACCCGTGTCTGGGCGGTGCGGCCATGTGGACGGACGCACGGGAGGATTTATAGGCGCCGCGGGGACGGCGGTTGCAGCGTCGCTGTCCGGCTGCTGACACGCTGCGATATATCCCTGTTCCCTTCGCTGACGCTTGGACCTTGCTTGCTTCCTTCTCGGATCCTCCTCACCTACGTACGTACGTATCGTCGTCCAGCTTCAATTCATTGGCGTCATACCGTGAAACCAGTAAAATGCTAGCTGGCTGGGAGATCGAGCACGGATTGAGAGAGATGCTGCATTGATAGAAAATATATACATTAAATTTGATCTTTTTCTCTTATATTTTCTTTTGTACATGCATACTACCACACTGCATTCCAAATTACTACAAGATTTCTGACCTTTCTTGGATTTGTACTAGTAACAATGAGGTAGTAATGATATGCACTGATGCACATGATGAATGAACACACTGTCAGCTGGCTCCATCACATGTCATTCATTATCTAGAGGCACAGGACGATTGATGGAGAAACAACAAAAGCTGGCTTGGATTAGGGAAGGGAAAGCTACGTGCAGGTGCCGTCGTGGACTCGTGGCAGCTAGAGATGCACCTCTACACGTCTCTATTTCCTGAGTTTCAGTGCTCTGCTGTGCTGGGGGCAAAGTCGAGTAGGTAGCTGCTGGTACGGTGACCCGTGATATTACGTGAAAGTGCAAATTTTCTATTTTGATCGAAGTTGGCAACAAACGGTTGATGTGGAGCAATAAGTCCTACATCACCTTCCACTTGCTTGGTTTGGGTCACAGCCGTCTACATTGGTCCGTCTATTACTACCAACCTGCTATGGCCGTGCTACAACTGTTCTTATACACAGACGCGTGAAAAGGATGTGGGAATTTGTTTTGCTCATACGCCCATCCATTTTGGATAAGACTGAATTCATTTTGACGTGGATGTCATGTAACATTCATGGTGTCAACGAAATTTCAGCATGGATGGGAAAATGCAGCTTCAACGGAACTGTATATATATGCATGAATGCAAAGATAGATGAATAGTACCAATAGCTGGGGTTATGTGTACCTTATCTTATTTTGCAGCTATTTTGAACTTCTCCATCAACTGACAGTTTTAAAATGCTGCAAATTCTGAAAACAGGCATCTGCAAAAAGCATGGCACTAAACAAGTCTTCCAATTCTGCAGAAATACTCCTCACGAATTTTTTTTGAAAGATCCGAACAAATTGTTCCAGCTTTGATATTAATAAGTAGAAGAGAATTGACCTTGTTTATGAGGAAAACCGGGCCGAAAACCAACCCCACGCCAATACATGAGAGAGAACGACAACCCAAAAGAGATACAAGTCCGAAACACCTGAGGCCAAGGAGGTCATCGTTGCCCAGCACAAGCAAAAAGCAAGTGCAGCTTCGACTTCCGGCCATGGCCTCACTCACTAATCATAGCCGCGATCGAAATCCACCGACGACGCCTTCGGGAAGGTTACGACGTTGAAGCGCCGCCGCCGTCTAACGGACCGGGTTTTCACACGCGGAAAAGCGGGACGCACGCCCAAACAGGGAGAACGGCGCCCGCAGCGTCGCCGCCGCCAGGCTTTCGCCCCAAGATGACCCCAGCTCGGGCGTCGGCCGAGATTCTGCACCGCTTTGTCGCCACCGCCGCCGTTGCAAGCCGTCCTGCGCAAACCCCGCCAAAGGGGCCTCGACGCTACGCGGGGTTGCACACCGCAGCCGCAAAGCCGCGTCACCACCCCACCGGCAAGGTGGCATGCCGGAAGAGCCAGCATTTGCTCGCCGCCCGCAGCGTCCACCCGCGACGCCAACGCCGATGCCCTCATGACGCGCGGCCCACGGCGCAACGTCGAACCAACCATGGCAGCGCGGCAGCTAAAGCCAACAATGGAGGGACAACATAGAAGAGGAGTTCCTCAACGCCGCGACGAGGCCCGAGCCACCACAAAGATGCGCCACCTACCGCCGTCGCGATCGCCGCCACCACCACGCCCACCGCCGGTCGAGGCGCATCCGCCACCCGGACACCAGATTGGGCATCCGCCCTGTGGACCTCACCATCCACGGGAAGGAGACCTTGCACGATAAAGGGGACCTTGTCGCCGACGTTGAGCGCCGCCCCCCCAAAGGGCCCCGGATCCGCCGCGAGGACGAGAATCCGTAGCCCCGCAAGCCACGCCGCCCTCCAAGTCCGCCACCGCTGCCGCCGCCGGCTCGGGGTCGCTGGATCCAGCCGCCGTGGACCGGATCCGCCCGCCAGGCACGAGGGAAGCAAGGCAGCGTGGCAACGGCTCGAGGACGAAGAGACGATAGAAGGGGACGAAGGGATCCGTCGCTGCCGTCATCTCCAGCGCCGCCCGGGGCGGGCTCGCGCCGCGCGCCGGGCTACCTCGCCGAAGCCCCACACAGCCGGGCGAGGGGCGCCCACGGCCGCCCAGCAGCACCTTGCGCCGCCGCCACCCGAAGGAACGAGTCGCCCCGCCGCCGCCGGCCGGCCGGCCGCCGGCCTGCCGGGCAGCCAGCCCCGGAAGCGGCGGGGCGGGGAGGGGAGGGGAAGGGGGGTGGGGCGGCGGCTAGGTTTTCGCCGCCCGTCCGCCCGTGTGGAGGCGGCGACTCCTCACGAATCATCAGTACCAAAGAACCTAGCTTCCTTCTTTGCAATCTCAATCATCCATATATATGTCCCCACAAGCAAAAGCAGTTTATTTATTTTTTCTTGAGAGGAACTTGGAAAAGAAAATCTGATAAGAACCCAAGTCACCTTCACTTCAACAGTGCATGTATCCAATTATTTGATCCAAACGGCATATTCTGCATAAATATCACACACTGGCACACATGGACTGTCCACGGCCGTTGAGATAAAGAACAAAACTGAGTGATAGCAAGGCGAGGTGACCAGAAAATCGTTGCCTCTTCCAGTGAAACGTCAGTTGCGAGCTCACATTATCTTTTATCACCTTTGTATGCAACTACTAGCTCTTCGTGCACCAGTGTAAGGCGTAGCTCTTTCATGTTCACAGACATTTGCCCATGTTCTTGCATACCTGACCCCAAAGTTTGCTTGGCCACTTTGTTCCACCCACAAATGCAAGGTCATCTTTGGGATGTCAAAGAACAAAGTGGTTATCTTGTATAAGGGAATAAAGGACAGTGATCATAGAAACATCTCATATCAAACTGATGCATAAGAATCCTCTTTATTCTTTGACACCCCAAAAGAACCACACTGTAAAAAAGCGATCGATGATATTGCGCATTATATATAAAACCTTCTACTATGATGAGTTTTCTGTACACAGGAGACGAGGGCTCAAATCGACAAATCGTAGGGACAAGGCTGCAGATCAAGCGTCGGATTAACAGTGAGAACTAAGGAGTTTATATATCGATTACCATCGCCTTTTTTGGGACAAGATTCAGAAAAATTCTTATCATTCTTTTTTTTTTACAGAGAAAGAGAGGGAAAATGTTGGATGTACCACAAGAAAACTTGGAGGGTAGGCAGTGCGGTGTACTGTACTCCATCATTTTGCAAACCTTTTCACCCAAATCATGACCAAAATCAGTTATAGGCAGACCAAAAAATCATCAAAACCAAAACGGTCTATAGTGATAACAACATGGAAACAGCTACGGACCAACTAAGTGGATGGCCAAGGCTCTGTACTGCCAGTTGCTTAGACATACCCCCTTGTCTTGTCTCTCTTTATATCTTTGGTACGTACGTGTCTTGTCTCTCTTTATATCTTTTGTGCTTTGATGTGCAGTTTAGCGTCAGATGTAATCTTACCACTTTTGCAGTCTCCAGCTCTTAGAAGCTTGGTGTGCTTGTCGTCTGTAATTTGGTCCCCTCACATTGCTTGGAAGCTGGACTAGAACATGCATGGGAGAACCTGTTCTTTTCTTTGTTCTCTCGTGACTTTGTGTCTTTTTCGATGGAGATTCTAATCTTCTGCGTGCATCCCACTGTTCCAGCATAAGCTTTGCTTTTCTACTGAAGCATTTCTAGCTAGGGTTAGACTAGGTAGCTAGGGCTCTACAGTATTCTGTAGT
Organism: Hyparrhenia diplandra; assembly: GCA_015847255.1. Classification (NCBI taxonomy): domain Eukaryota; kingdom Viridiplantae; phylum Streptophyta; class Magnoliopsida; order Poales; family Poaceae; genus Hyparrhenia; species Hyparrhenia diplandra. Next base: position 38,183 of record JADLZK010012824.1, read on the forward strand.
GGGTAGCTTTTGTTCCTCGGAAAATAGAGGCGAAGAGGCGATACCATTATGCTAAAAGATCATCACTGTTGGACTAGGTTAACAATGTTGGATAGAGACCTATAATTTTCCAGTTAACAACCTTTTCATTTGAGATCATTTACAGTGTCAAATATATAATACAAGATTTGGAATTGAGTAGTTAAAACTTAAAAGAACAGCTTTTAGTTGTTTTTTTTTTCGAAAGGTCCGTCACCGGCTTTCATTGATAAGAAGAGGAGTACAAGAACCGCTTTTAGTTGTATAGTCTCAAGTGTCATGTAGCTTAGATCGTATGGACGCTCCCTCCATAGAATGTGAATATTGAAGTCCTGAGTTTCAATCCTAATAAGAAACGTATTCTTCTATTTTTATTACCACTGTTGGGTTTAGAACCGGTGGTGATGGACAAGTTTCTACTATGCGTGTCTTTAATGACCCTCATTAGAGTCATTTGTATTTGTGATGACGAAATCATCACAGATGTGTTTTGTCTGCATGTGTCTGTGATGACTGATGAGGAGTCATCACACATGCATTTTGTCCTTACCATAGACATGACTTGTCTGTACGTGTCTATGATCATATATAATAGGCAAATTCTCAGTCACGTTTTTTACAAGTCCGTGGTATGAAGGTTGAGCCTCATCTAAAATGAGCTAATCTGACATAGCGTAGAGTGTTGTGTTTGCGTGTGTGTGTGTTTAGGGATATATAGGTGTACGTGTGTATTTGGGATGGAAACAATAGTAATGTGTTTCACAATGCTCTATTTCCTTAATTAAAAAAAGAACATTGGTCCTTAGAAAAGTATTCTTCTTCCTTTAAACGCAGACGTGCACGCACACCATATCTGATCAAGGGTCAACCCCCGAATGGATCAGGAATGCAGGAATTCCGATCAGGACAGGACCACCTGATGGGCATTGGATCGTTGGCAACGCTACCCAGCAGTTGAGATCCAAGGTTCTTATCGCAGGTTCATGCATGCATTGTATCTGAACGCCCGATGGAGCTGGCCAACTTGGACGATAACACTTGCATCGGAAGCAGAAGCAGAGCATGCATTGCAGGGGCGCCGGCCACGCACACGCACAGGATATGCCGCATGCTCGCAGGGCAGGACCAGCTAGAGTGAGGCAGCTAGCCGCTCCAGCGACTCTTGATCTGTTCCTACTCTGCAAAGGACAGATTGCATTATATATAATGATATAATACAATCAGGAGTTGGTATTTTCCGTTGGGGCAGCCGATCGAATAAATTGTGTCCCACGGTGTGACCTGTATGCATGCTTCGCCCCTGCCCCGCCTGGAGCTAAAAGCCAATAGGTTCCATGCCATTGCTTTGCCATGGTCATAACCCTGCACATGGAGCAATAGTTCATTCATGATTTGATCGATCAAAAGCATATGCGCACGCAGGCGACTGAACCTGGCTTAGTGGCTTCTAACAGTTTTTTGTTATGCTCGAGTTGTGCAGGAGAGTGGATAGATGTCATGTCCTTTATTTTTGGGTAGCACACACACCGACTCTGTCTATTCCGGGGCTTTTCTGAACAAGCCTCAAGACTAGGGCCTGCAATGAGAAGGAGTTGAAAGGCATCGTCAGAATTCAGACATGGATCATTAGATTGTTCAAAAGCACGGGAGTACTGCAGCTCATGCATGCACACTTTAACAGAACGATGATACAGGTTCAGTCAGGCATGATATAAGTAGATTTCTGTCATCAGTTATCATAAGATGGCGGCTAATGAAAGGTCCTTGGATCAGGGAATAATTTATACTATTATATAGCCCCCGGCCAAAGCCACCTTCAGATCTGCAACAGAAACCCACCATGGAAACCGGATAAATCCAGCTGCATAACAGCGATCAAATGGAAGGCATGTAGATTGTAGCACAGGTGATTACGTGGCTACTGATCTTGTGATGATGCTGATGGGAGACAGAGTCGGTAGAAAAGGACATCTGATTTCATGAAATCCGTTGGAGGGATAGTTCGCCTGGCCTGCTTAATGAAAGTTATCCTATGTTGGTTATGATTGGTTGGACCGTTGGTCAGGATTTCAGTGTCATGCGAATAAAGATCGTCTCAATTTGGGCATGGATTTTGCCTGCAGTGGACTTTCTGTAGCATGGCGTGTTTTGCAATCTAAGGAGTGAATTTTACTGCCCGTGTAACCTAACGAAGGAATTTCATACAGGGACTGACGTGTAAACACATTCAAAGAAAATATAAAGGGAATTGCTTACTGTGTCAAAACACATGTCAAATTGTCAAGCCTCAAAAGTGCATCACCCAGTTATAGGTTACCCATAGTTAGCAAAATCTCTCTCCAAAGTCCAAACAAATAATTGTGCCATAAGCGTGTCACACGGGCTGTGCCTATCAAGATTCTAGACTGGGCTGAAAATTAGGATAAACCCAAATATTCTTTTTATAAAAATAAAATCTTTTATTTCTATCTCTAAGACTTATGTACTGCCATTCGTTATTATTATAAAGTTCCTGCCCCATTTGATGAAAAGAAGCTTTCAAAAAGTATAATAATATAGAGACCAAATAAGACTAGTACCAAACTACAAAACACCTCCATCCCAAGTATAAGAGCATCTCCACCGGATTTCTCATAATGCATTGTTCCCTATAAAAAGTTGTTTTAAGAGTGTATCCCAAAAATCAATTTAGACTATAGGAGAGGACTACTGCAGCAAATTACCTAAAACTTGACTCCTACATTTCTTTAGGAATAGGGGAGAAGTGGGCGTCTCCATTATTCAAGGGAGATGATGCTCTTTTAGAAGATTTTTAAAAACCATAGCTGTAACCTTGTAGGAGATGAGATAGAAGATCTGATGTAGCTCCTTCATCTCTTAAAACACTACATTTTAGGTATAGGAGTCTGGATAGGATATCTAGTGGAGATGCTCTAAACCTAAGAAATTATGTCATGCAATGAAATTGTTGTACTCAGCCTACTAGCTTCTAACTCCATACATGATCCCAAGTATAATCCCAAGAAACTATATCATGATGTGAACTTTTTTTAAGGGGCAAAACGGCGGGGAAGATCCCCACATTACTTTAAAATTTGGATTAAAAAGAGGGGTCAAAAACTTACAAAAGGTCTTAGCTGATGGCATCTAGCCAAAAGCAAAAGGAAGATATAATTTGAAACCAATAGATTGAAGTAAAGTTTGGTTCCTAAAACTCGTGAACCAGATATTGAAGTCCACTCTACCATTGGTGAAGATCCTATCATTTCTAATCTTCAAGAGCTCCCCTTGCAATCATGACAATCTCCATGAAGAAGGGAAGGTTGAGTTGACTTCTAGCCTTCACCAATCTTGGATATAGTCCTATAGTCTCATCCAAGAGAAGCCAATTGCATTCTATCAACATTTGGAGAATTGACAAGTGAAGAAAAGGTGATCAACATCCTCTTCATATCTATCAGCACAGAGGACACAAATGCATTCAGGTTCTACACCTTAGCATCATGATGAGCCAACCAAAGAATTTGATTCTTGGTGTACACTTGGACTTCCAAAGCTAGGCGAAGATGGGCTGAACATCCACCTGTTGGGAAACAAGATTGATTTGGTTTTAAGGGAGGAGCGGTGTGGTGGCGGGCGGCGCAACCACTGGTGAGGGAGCCACTGGCCGGGGGCACTGGTGAGGCTAAGGCCTTGTTCGGTTACTGGAGATTAAATCCCGGCCTTATTGTTCCTTCATAAATTTATATAGCATAGGAATCGATCAAGGCATGGAACAATCCATTCCGAAAGATAGGAACACAACCTTAGGGAGGGAGCGGGCCAGCATAGTTCCACATAGAAAAAATAATAGGGCAGGGAAAGCCGATGGTCATGTGCTCCTCGTATAGCATGACCGGTCGTTAGTTAACGGCCTCCTATTTCAGTTGCATACCGAGTACTCACCCTTTGCTTTGTTGTTCTAGGCGCGCTTGAGATTCTGCTCATGCATTGCCCCATTTTATACATAGTTGGCTACTGCCAATTACATAGTACCACAACATGCACACTCACTATTTGCACACACGTACGCAAACCATATCCCTATGCGCACCTCCGAAAAACTGAACCAGTAGACCTTGAAATTCACGAAGTCACTATAGATGTCTCGCTGTCGAGTCGTAGAATAAATCTTGAAAAATACGAGTATCCGTGCCAAGCCGAAAAACTTAAACTTGATGGGCAAATTCCACCACAAGAAATCCAGCCAGCTGATCTTGAAATTTAGGAACACACGTACTGCCGTGTTCCACTTGGGTGGACAGCGGCATGTGACAGACCGCTCGTAGCCGCTCCTGCGTCTGAATTGCTAGGAAGTTACGCCCGTATCAGAAATTGACGAACCCCGTGTGATCATCGCCATGGAAAGTTACAATCGAAACTAACAAGAACGCCAACGAAGAAAGGAAAAAAAAAGAAGAAGAGGGGAACACATAATTTATATATTATCTACTCACTTACCCAACAAACTGATTGTTCACGTCTGCGAGAAGCAGTCGCATTAGTGTTCAGACTCATTGACTCAAGTTCTCAACTTAAAATAATCAAGATGATCGAGGAAGCACAAGAAGAAGAGGAATACAGATCAACAGAAACAATCCGTTCAGAATCAGAACTCAATTGGCCTCACATGAAAATCCTCGCCTAACATTTAAGTGAAACAATGAAAGCCTAGATGTGGTACTCCGACTACTTGTCTAGCAGGGTATCTTGGAGGTGAACCAGGTCATGACGTGCAGCGGCGCCTTGATGAGCTCCACCGCCGCCTCCAGCACCACCGTCACGCAGAGGCAGCACGGGCAGATGCAAGAGATGGGCAGCCTGCACGGATCACAGCAAAGCCGTGTTGTCACCGCTGAGAATTCACACGCAAGCAGAGGTAAAATGAAAGTATGGTAAAGAAAGGTAGTTACCCGATGATCCAGATGATGGCGCCGACGATGGAGACGAGGACGGCGAGCAGCGCGAACGGCAGCCCCAGCAGCCAGCCCAGCGGCCGGCACTCGCCGCCGTCGCCGCAGCAGCACATCGTCACGGGCTGCCTTGCCTTGTCTTCCTTTCCCCTCTTCCTTTGCTTGCTTGATATGTTAGGCGATCCTTGCTAATCCTTGATTGCTATATCTAATATGCCAGGGTGGTCTCATCGTTTTGCATCATTTTATATGGTAGTGGGTGACTTGCCTTGTTGAGTGTGCTATTGCTCCTATTATTTATTAAGTTAATCATTTAATAATAACAACCGGAATCAACCACGAGTGAGTGGACGGAGCTACGTTTCCATGTCGCTTTCAGCGAGGACCCCTCCGTCAACAAACTGCGTGATCGCCTATATTGACTGATTTAGCAGGTTCAACACAATGGGCGGCTACAAACGTGCCAGTCAAAACTATTGACTAAGAGTATCTGAATATAATAACATTAATTTTAATAATTCTAACTAAGCATAAGGAAATTGGTACCAGGTAGTACTCTTCTAGCATGACAGCAATCACAAGCTTCAATTTCTAGAGTGTGGCATATATTGTCTGGAGTTTAATCCACATTTCCTTTTACAAAGCAGCGCCAGGCCGCCTTCTTTCACCAAGCGCCCAACTGTCCAAATCTCAAATGAGACTGGCAATGTTTCAACACTATTTTTCTGTGCTATACTCAAAATACATCTTACATCTATCTATATACTTGTAGATAAATAAATATACCAAACAAATTTTGGTACCTTCCCCAGCCATCACACAGTGGGAAACATAATTCTACAGCCAAACAAGGCGCTTCATGCACCAAGTTCCGAACCAAACAGCCCCTTATATCCAGATTATGCTGCGTCAGGGTTTGGACTCGTTAGTGCCGGCAACAGGTGCACTTGCATATTTGGGTCTGGGAAGTTCGTCAAATGATGGTTTCCTCCCAAAAATGACTGCCGCCGCACGCGTCATGATGTGTGCAGTTAAGCCCCAAATCACAAACTTTTTGCCGTCCGCCTCATAGTCGAAAAACTGGACGGGGATATCTATGCCCATCCAATTCATTTGTTTTGTTCTCCGGTGATCGTCCTGTTGATGCGATACAAGTGAATACTATGCAATGTGGTGTTCTTACCCGCACCATATAAAGAATCTAATGTGCGAAAACGAATTAAGGAACATCAACAAAATTGTTCCACCACAACACATGATAGAGAAAGAGGTACCTTTAGAAACATCTCAAGAGGTGCATCAAAGATGTCCTCCACTTCAGCTTTATTTAAGACAGGCTTGAATAAGGCTTTATCTGAGAGCATGCCAATTACAGGAACAACATTGAGGCCATTCTGCAAAAGAAAGGTTGTAGCATAAGTACTAGACTGTTTGCACTTCCACTGGAAGAGTAGAAAAGCATGTGCCACATCATAGATATAGGAAAGTAGAGATGCATGTCAAGCTGATATACTCAGTGATGCAATCCCTGCATGACTTTTTTTTTCAATATTTGATTAAAAGCATTTTCCTTGTCACCAGTTCCAAAAAGATGGTGCTAAGGTATGAGTAAATCTTTGATTGCTAGAAACTTTAAAAGGGAAGACTGATGCAAAATGTTCCAAAATCTCAAAGCTTCTCCAGCTAGCAACAGTAACAAAGACATGGTACAGCTAAGCTTCCTAAGCTCGACTAGAGTGAGAAAGATTTCAATTGGTCAGATTTATATTTCATATGGATCTTGGGTGAGACTTTGATGGTCCACGCACATAGGTACACCCATGCATTTGAATGATCACTGAGTATCCCCTCTCAGAGACATCAGCACAGACAGGGTGAAACAGCCTGCCTTTGACAAGACAAGGGTGGAACAAGCCTTTGACAACATATTCACCAGCTATGAGCATTGCCAGTTCCTTAATTTTGATTGAATGGTTTTACAAGACAGTAGTACACACCTCTTCCTGATAGTAGGTCAATGATATTTACATGCTTACAAACTGGAAAGGGTTTTCTTTTTTATGCATAGTATTTTGTGCAGTCAAAGTTCAAAATATTTTCCTCTTCCTGAGGTGCCCTAACGACATATTTTTCTCCTTTTTTTGAGAAAATTGCACATGTAATCATTTAACTTCTGAGGTCCCCTACCTTATGTAGTATTTGGTTCGAGGGACGGGGACATCCTAGGTGGGATATCCCACTTTGAGATGGTATTTTGTTCTGAGATAGGCAGAGTCAGGGATTTTCCACCAGGGAATATGCTTCCTAGATTTTGTGACTCTTGTTCCTGTTTTTTTTTCAAGAACAGAGTTGTCCCACCTGGGACAATCATTAGTTCGCTCGAACATTGGCGCAGGCAGGTGAGCTCCGCCGTCATCCATGTCGCACAGGCGAGCTGCGCCCCCAGTCCAACATGTCAGGTGGCCGATCCCACCTTTGTTGTCTCCAAACCAAACAGAAAGCAGGGACACTTCCATAAGTTACATAGTCACGAGGGGGCATTTACCCTTGATTTAAACAGTTCTTGAAAAATTGTTCATTGGCCAATTGTGCCTTCGCTGATGCTCACTTGCTTCCCCTGCTTCTTACCGTTGGCATGATTTTAATGGTTAGGACAAAAGCTTTTGTTCAGCTCTGATTCTTATAAACTAAACCAATAAGGTTATACCACCTGCCTCCCTAAATATTCAGATCGAACTCTTAGGCCTCAATCCTTGTACATTTAATATTTCTGGTCATTAGCTTTGGTATCTAGTTGAAAGCACAAACTTATGTGATGTAAAAACAAAGCAAGAAAATACATGATGGGCTTAAAAGTAAACAGGCCATATATAAAGAAAAAAAGGGAATAATACTCCACCACATAAACATATTGCACACTAAGACATACAATTTTAGAATTTAAATTTGAAATTATTTTTCAGATTTTTATTGAAGTCACTAATACCATTTGCAAATTTGATTGTTTACTATCAGAATTTCGAGTTTGGTCGAATTTTGATGTTTGCATTCGCAAAATGATATAACAAGAGAGATATCCTGATGGAAAATTGTTGTTCTGCTATGTTGCAATGCAAGCATGTATACTTGGGGAGGTTTTACACTGAAATGAGTCGAGGTCCATCCTCCTATCTACTACTAAAAAGACCCAAATGGAATCGTCCACCCGGCTTAACCTCGCCTCCGCATGAAAACACTGCGCCCGGATTTCGCCCGGATTTAACCTCGCCTCCTCGTGCGATACACAACAGAACCCGTCTAACATGCAACATAGTGTCACTAGCCAGACAGAACTCACCACCGCACATCGACGCCTAATTAAGTAACCTCCCCTCCTATTTTTATTTCAGCGTCAATGACTTGTTCGCTCTGGCTTCTAGGTCGGCAGTTTCATCACGATCTGCACCCTGATCTTGCAGTTGTCCGACTCCTGATACCCTCTCATCTCGCTCCCCTCCCCTTCTCCCCTCTCATGGCTGCAATATGATCACCAGTCATGATCAGTTGGAGTTTGGATGATTGGGTTACAGCACCAACCGGATCTGAGGTACAGATCGACTACCCTCCCCTTTCGATTCCTATTTATGGCCTCATTAGCTCTGATTTGTGTACCTTTCTTTCACATTTGAGTTTTGGATTGGTTTGTCTTGATCATTTAAAACCTTGTTAGTCATTACTAATTATTGGATTTGATACCGATGTTTTAGTAGGCATTTGATTGTTGGATATGTATGTCCCGAGATGCAATCCAACTCTGCAATTCAGGACAGCAGCTTTCCCAATGCCAGCACAACGATTGTCCCACCCTGGCATGGCTATGGTTGGCTTTTGGACTATATTATAGATCCGTAAGTCCATCCCCTTCACACATCTACTCTCTTTGTTCATAGACAAATTGGATCTTGCACATTCTACATAGTTGTGCCCATTGGAGGTTTTTTTTTTTCTATTAATTTTGAATGCCATATGTGTTGATTGAAATGGCTAACTGAATCTATGTTGTTGTAGATCGAACCTGGAATGATAATTTTTATGCTATGATTTTCTTAGTACAAAATCTGAGAAAACCAATAGCGCACTGTAAATGCAGATAGATGATTAGAATGATATATCTTCTCAGAATATTTTTCTTTCAAAAATACATTTGAGAATAGTTTTAGCTTTTCATCACAATGATGTACAGTTCTTTATAACTTCCCAATTTACAGGTCCTTAGCTCTATACGCTTTCACTAATTCATTGTATGTTGGTTTTCCTAGAACATGTAATTGTTTTAGGTGCTCAATACTGTTGGAGACATAAAGCCATAATCACTAATTGCAACAAGTTCAATTTTTTTTGTTAACATCACTATTTTTTCTAACATATTTCTTTTGTCCTATCAATAGGAATAGGTGGCTATACAGTCGGTGGATTTCTTGCTAGACGAATTTAATGAGGTAGGACGTATCTGAATTTTTATTTTTATATGGACACCATAGAATTTGATTTTACATTTGTGCTGTTGCATTTAGCGGATTTGAGCTCCTATCTTAAATTTGTGTTGTCGTATTAAAGTAATCCAACATTTATTAGTACTAGGTCAAGAATTGATCACAACATTGGAATGTGGTAGACTAAATGGAAGGAAGGAGAAAAGAAAGATCCGGCGCTGGCTACAACCGTGTGCTCACTCGCTGAATCTCGCGATCCAAAGTGCCCTTCCCCGTTATAGCCACATCGCCACGTTGCGCCCCTGCCACCATGCACACCGGCGTTGTCTGGCGTCAAGTCTTCATAATGGCAACTTCCCGCTCAGCCTTAGACCTCGGTCGGAAGCCTAGGGCCTGAAGCCATCACCGGCAAGGAGCAGCAGCAGCCCGGCGATTTTGTGTTGATCTCTCTGTCTTGCTTTCCCTTGTAGGCTGCTTTTCTGATGGTTATCAACTTGATCGAGAGCTTCAATGACCTCAATTAGCTAAAGTTCTGAATGATGGTGGTGATCAAAAGGAGTTTCAATCGAGGTGGACCAAAATGAAAATTGGCCTTGTGAGCCCAAGTCCAGTACACTGCTTATTCTATGAATCTACAATTACTTGAAATGCTTATTGCCTAACAAGATATAAGCCTGTTGAATGAAAGTGTGACAACGATATAACACCCGTAGCAACGCACGGGCATGATCCTAGTATGTAAAAAAAGGAAAAAAGCTTGACTTAATAATACATTGTTACACTGCACCATTATTTATACGACTCTACACAAGAATTGGTCGGTAAAATCATACAGCTCTTCGGTAAATTTCATGTTAGTACCGGAGCAACAATTATGGCTTACCTTTGATAAGAAAGGCTCAAGAACTGTGACAACATTAACAAGCGCCGGATCCAGTCCAATCTCCTCCTCCGCCTCCCGTAGAGCTGTGGCCTTCGGATCTGCGTCCCCATCCTCCACCTTCCCTCCGGGTAACGACACCTCCCCTTACAATTTTCAAGAAATTGATTGAAGCACTCCAAGGAAGGAATCGTCCAGAGGAAAATCCAACAGGCAAAAGCTTTAGCCAGAACCATGGTGTCCTACCGGAGTGGGAGGAGAGCGAGGAAGCGCGCTTGGTAAGCAGGACCCGTGGCCCGCTGCTAGGGTCCTCGAAGAGGCAGACCAGCACCGCGGCGTGGACCTTGGAGGCGGCCGAGCGTGGGCTTTTCGCGGGGGGACGGCGGCGGCGGCGGCAGGGGCGCCCACTGAGGAGAGCTCGCCGGAAGATGAGGAGGTGAGATGGCGTGTGAGATGGGCCAACCGCCGAGACGGAGAGGAAGAGAAGGAAGATGAGGCCATGGCAATGTTAGTGGAGGTGAAGAGGCGGTTAAGGAGAGGTCTCATGGCTGTGGCGGTGATAACGGCGTAGCAGCGGCGATATCAAGGCGGGAGTTGGAGGGGTCGCCGCCGCCGGCCGCCGGCTCAAAGATTGTGAATGTGACTCGCAACAGCCAACGCCCCATTTGGGTCAGCAGCTATGTAATCGAAAGTGCTCGACACTGTACCTAGTTACATAAAATAATACATTTAAATTTCTAATATGCTTATATATAAAATATATATTAATATTATTGTTTTTCAATTACAAAGTGTCAGCATCTTCGAAGAACTGCGGACGGATGTTAAAGTTCACGAAATTACTACAGCTGTTAACACCAAAATTTGGTAGAGCCTTTGGATGACAGATGGGCGGCGCGATGGTTCGGCAAGGAGTCATTCGGCTAGCAAAAAAAGACGACAAAGAATTTGTGGCGTTCGGAAAGCCGTTGTTATTCGGCTAAGGAGTCCGGGTCCGAGAAGGAGCCGGGCATGAGGTGGTTTGGCAAGCATGGAGCGTCAAGGAATATATTCGGGATGAGGGCCCACGTCATGTACAATCTCACGACTCCGAGAAAACTTGGAGGACAATGTATCTTAGCTAAATATTTTCGTAATTAGTTAGGACTTGTCAAGCCCGTGGTATAAATATGAGATCCCCAAGCAATCGTAAAACTATCTACCAAATCAATATAACAAACCCGGCTCCATGCCTTGGCTCCAGGCCACCCTTCGAGTCGATCGCGTGCGTCGATCTACTACGAGAGGATTCATCGACCGTCGACCTCCATAAGTACCGGCAACCTTGCACCATGTCTAGCATCGTCGGCGGATTTAGATTATTGCAAGTAGTCTTGTTCACGCTTAGTATCGTCAAGCGGATTTAAGCTATCGTGGGGGCAAGAGGGTTCTTTTTGTCGATCATGAGCTATCAGGTGGGCTAAGATCCGGCTAAGAGCTAGTTATCGGCTTCATTAGATTTTGACAAGATCTAATGAATTCATTAAGTTACCACGTGTTGCAATGCTTTTATTTATTATTTAATTATGTTTGCACAAACTTTTGTCCAATTTAGATTGAAAGGTCTCGGCTTTCATCTTATCATAGATCTAGTTGCTTTTAGTGCTTTCATTATTTATCTTCTTGTGCTACTAGATCTATTTGTTTATCATAGCCGAGGTAGATCAATCTAAGTTGTCACGTGTTGTGGGTTCGTATACGTTTAGATCTTGACAGATTGTATCATCCCGGTGGATACAGATCTTTGGGTTACTTCTAGAGCTAGTCATTCGGTGGTCTAGAGATCGGTTTAATCCGATATGTTTTTACGTATGAGTTCCTTCTTCACGGACCCGATTCGGCAAGCTTGTCAAACACGGTTATGCTTTCACGTGTAATGAATATCTATAATGATATTCATGATTTACCTTCTTTTATTTATCATGTTGCCAATTAATTCGATCTATGCAATAGAGCTTTTACGATAGCACATCATGATGATCGACTTTATTTGTTCAAACATGTCTTTTATGGTCATTCGACAACCGTTACTACATTACACCTTTGTATATGCTTACCAAATGCATTCATTATTTGTCGACGATAGCTCTCATAGCTATATGTCTTTACATCCGCCTTAGAGCCATACATGCGAACTGTCTTGGTCTCACCGGGCATGTTTCGAGATCTCACGTTTACCTCCTTGTCAATTAACAAAGTCAAATTGATCGCACGCCTTCGGATCAAGACATTCGGGCAAATCGAGTAAAGCCGCCTATTCCGGCTTGTCGGTGTGTGCGGCGCAGAGTCGGGTTTTGTGCCTACACACTTTTTGGCACGCTTGGTGGCATAATTCAAGGTCAAAACACGATGCCTGACAACGTCGACAAGGACAATGTCATTCGACTTCGGATGGATGACACGCCTCCCGACCTAGAGGCCATGGTGAGAGATATGTGCGCAGCCTTCTCGCAAAAGTGCATGTCATGCTTCTCCAAGCACAAGAGCGGTACAATCATCCAGAAGACAGATCTTCCAAAGATAGTGATGCCCGGTGATAAGGAATATGCTCAACAAATTTCTGATGAAGAAGAGAGGGCAGGAAAGGAAGATGAAGAACCGACTCCTGAAGAAATTTGTCGGATGGAAGAGATTGTTGCAGCTGCCGTTGGGAGAGCAATGACTAATCACAACACGGTGTTCTTCAATACTTTCCGTGACATCATGAAGAGCAGCTTTGGACCCGAGTTTGATCAGCACTTTGCAGAACGGTTTGGTGAGCTTTCAGGGCCTAGATACATGCATGTGCCAAAGCCACCACCAAGGAAAGGAGCTACAAATCAAGAAGCTGGAGGGGAGAACAAGACACCAGAAAAGTCAGGGAAATCCGAAGCCAAGACACATGGAGAAGCGGCGTTCGGTGCACCTGGGAATCCTCCAGTGTACAATACTTACTCGATAGCTCCAATGGCCAGTGGGTTGCAGAGAAATCCCTTTGGCCCTAGTTACACAGAGTTCACTGACTACTCCACTATTCATGCTATGCCTAATCCTCGGATATAGGCCACCGATCGAGGACAATCTCATGGACCACAAGATTCAAATGTGGATATACTCCTAGCGAGGATGGCCGATATGATGCAATACCAATTTGGGATTAAGCCCAAGAATCGGCCCTATGTGTATCAGTCACCCTATCCAGACTGGTACAACAGAGTGGCGCTTCCTTCAAGATTGAAGCCTCCAACCGACTTGACCAAGTTCTCTGGACAAGATGATACCTCTACTACCGAACACATCAGTCGGTATCTGATTCAGTTAGGAGAGCTTGCCAATGATGAAGCATGGAGGATTCGCTTCTTCCCATCATCCTTACAGGGCCGGCTTTCACATGGTTTGCCACGTTGCCGGCCAATTCTATTGGAACATGGTCTGAGCTAGAAGATAAATTCCATTCATATTTCTACAGTGGTTCCAATGAAAAAGAGCTCGTCGATTTGATGGGGTTGACACAGAAATATAATGAGACACCACAAGAGTTCTTGCGCAGGTTCAGGGAAACAAAGAATTCCTGCTATTCTCTAAACTTGCCAGACCATCAGTTGTCGGCTGTAGCCGTGCGTGGCATGCATCCAGCCATCAGGGAAAAGCTAGCCGGCATGGAGTTTGATGACCTAGGACAACATTCAAGGCGCCTGTCACTCATGGCGGTCGGTTCGAGCATCAAGAAGGACACCTGTTTTAGAAAGGGGGCAACGTGTCTTATCAGACATATAATTACTTTCTGGAAGGAGGAGAAGATGAAGATGATGGCCAGGAGGACATAGCAGCTCCGAATTCGCTTGGGGCAAGGAACCTGTCCAGGTTAACCAGCGCTGGATGAAGACACTCAAGGGGGCATATGACTTCGACGTCTCCAAGTCGGACAAGCTCTTTGAGTTCTTGGTCAAGGAAGGACGTATCAAGTTATCAGAGAATCATTCTATGAGACGTCCAGATTGGGTCAAGACTGGCAAATATTGTGGCTTCCATGATATGATCACTCACAACATCAATGACTGCCGAATCTTCAAGCAGCAGATCAGAGGGCTATACAGCAGGGTCTCCTCAAGTTCAACAACAACATGAAGGTGGATAAGGAACCCTTCCCAGCAGGCATGATTGCTTTTGATATATGCATGGTTTCTACCAGTGATCCTAAGGGCAAAGGCCCAATGAAAGTGCTGACTTCTGAGAGGGCAAAGCAAAGTGGTTCAGTTGACCCTAGTCGGCAAGTGTGCGATATAGAGCTCCATGAGCGTCGTGTTCGGTTTCCAAATAGCCGAACAGAGAAAGGAGAAACCTCCAAACTAAGGGTGACATCTCGTGTACTGCTGAACAAATGGTAAAGGCAGCAAGAAAAACAATATCGTAGAGATCAATAGCTTGCAAGAGAACAGCAGAGGTATGAAGAGGAGATGTACCATCGAGAACAGAGGAGTACATGAAAGAACGAGAGGAGTCTCATTGGGACTGCCCTTTCTTTAGGCATTGCCGAATGAAGGCTTGAAGTCGCCGCTAGGAATAATTGCCCCTCAATGCAAGTGAGCAATACCACGGGTGCACAGAAAGCACGAGTCAACCGCCGTCCCATCCAAGAAAGATCGGGGCACGCTTCCCGAGGAGGATGATCGGCGCTTAAAAATGAAGACAAAGAAACCTCACATCAAGTAAAAGGATTGCAGATCAAGCATGGGCCGATGTTGAGGATTTCGATGATGATCCGACTCTCCTCAAGAGTTTGTGTGGCAAAAGGGACAAGTGGTGCCCTCCCGATCTAAGGAAGAGCCGTAAGAGAAGAGTCCAACGCCTCGAAATAGGGAGCTCAAAGAAGCAACAAATTAACGCAAATGTATGGCGCCCAAAGAATAAAACTCAAGAAGTCATCATTCGGTAGAGGAGTATTCAGCAAGTGAGCGTTCCTACAGATGTTAGCATGGTGTTCTACATCCCTATAGAATTTGGAGCCCCCAGAGAGCAAGCCACTAATGATCCAAAGGAACAAGATGCTTATTCAGATGAAGAGGCCTATTCTCGATTTTGACAACAAAGAGATGATTGATCTCCTAGGGCAATTGGCTCTTTTAAGACAAGCCGTGTTCGACAGGCCTAGGAAGCATAATCATTTGAAGCCTCTTTACCTGAAAGGATACATGAATGGAAAGCCTCGACTCATATGTTCATCGATGGGGAGCCGCAATCAATATCATGCCTTATACAACTTTCGTAAAAGGTGGGGATGACCAAGGAGGATTTGCTTAAGAGACGGACATTGTGCTCGGGGACTTTTCTTTGAAATCTTCGAGATACCCATGGAGTCATTTCACGTTGAGTTGATGATCGGCTCAAAGACTTTGATCACTACCTTCTTTGTGGTCGATAGTAAGGGGTCCTACTGACCATCGTTCGGAAGAGATTGGATCCATGCTAACTGCTTTGCGTTCCATCCACCATGCATCAAGTCCTCATCCAATGGAACGGTGATGACATTGAGATAGTGCAAGCCGACGATTCGGTAAGCATTTTGGCATCGAGCCATCATTCTGGGAGTATGAAGGCGTGGAATGTTTTTCGGAAGAGAATGAGAAGAAGGTCCCGCCAAGACTCGTTATTAAAGACCAACGGCCGATCGAGATAGTCGGCTCTCATAGTAATTTCTAAGAAAAGATTTCGTGTCGGCTTTTAAAGGATCGATTATTGCAAAAAGTGACCTGGCCGACACGTATGATTTAGTAGTTTTGAGCAAGAAGGTTTGTTTTGTTCATAAGAGATAGCCAATGTGTAAATCATCGCCTTTAGCGTAAAAAATACTCCATGAAAAATTGGAGGACAGCCGGCATAAATTTGTTGTGTCGCCTTTAGTGCAAAAAATATAAAAGTCAACGTAGAGACGTAAAAAGTCTTTAGTCGGGAGCTTTAAAAAGTCTGTTACGGAAACGTTGCCGAATGCATTATAGGAGATTTTGGGTTTAAATCTATTCGGCGGAAACTATGTGTGCATATTTTCTCAAAGCATAAAAGTTGACAATTTCACTAGAGTTACTTTATTCGGTAAGGCTTGCTAGGAGAAAACATTCGATAAAAAGGGAATATAACCATGCAACGGAAGGCAAAGTCACAATCGAACATCGGTTACAAAGTGTCAATTCAATGTTTGGGACCATAGAGTGGCACGCTGAAAGGTTTCAATAAAGATCACACGCTCAGAAAGGCCTTCATGTCTAAAACAATCGAAGATTGGATGTTGCTTGCTTCGCCCAAAGCTTTTCGATCATCCTCTTCTAGAATTGACAAAGTTGGAGACTTTGGCCTTGAACTTCGGGTGCTCTTCATGATTCTTCTTGATCATTGCTTTAGCCGAGCTCGAGACTCGGAAGACCAGCTATTTTGCCCTTCTTTTCTTCGATTGACTTGGTCAAGGTCGCTAGCCGTTCTTCAAGCAAGACTTTCTTCCTTTCTTCATCATCCAATTCAGGTTTTAGTTGATTCAGAAGGTCTTTTTCAGACTTGAACTTAGAGTGCAGCTCCGCAGTATTCTTCTTCATGGTCTCCATGGCAGTCAGTAGAGACGATTTCAGGGTGGAATGCTCATTAGCCAGTTTGATGGCGGTGATGTGCTGATCCAAATGAAGGATGTGATTCATGGCCGGTTTTAAAGGAATTGGGATCTCCTGATCAAAGAGTTCGGCCAATTCTTTTATCCTGGGAGCATTTTGAACCAAGACACTTACATCACCATCAAGAAGAGAGAGGATCTCCTTAAGCCTTGTTTGGTTATCTTCGTAAAGACTCTCTTTGGGATATAGCTTCTTCTCCTTGTTCAAGTGTATCCTTAAAAAAGAAAGTCATGCTCGGTGCTGATTCATCTTCACCCTGGGAGGAAAATATATCAAAATGTCAGGAACTTCTTGTTTTCAGAAACTACACATTTTGAAGAAAGAAAGGTACCTGATCCATATGTTGAGGAATGGGAAAAGATTGAGGAATTTCATTTACATTAGAAATATTCACATTGGAAACCGGAGGAGATTTATCATTCTCCAAATGACTATCTTCGAAGATGAACTCAGTCAATGGGAGAATGATGAGTAGGATTAGCCTCATTTCTTGATTGAGCCTCATCATCTCGAGAAGAAGCACCGGTGGAGGATTCTAATTCTTCATGATTGGAGTTAATAGGCTCAGCATTTAGATTTCCTTTCCCTTCTATAGATTGGGTCTTCTTAGAAGGATTTGGCTCACCTTCAAGGGATTTTGCTGTCAGATTAGCAATAATTTTGTCTGTTTCAAACACAGAGAAGGCCAGAATAAACAGATTCGACATTTTTGGCCAAGAAAGTAAAAGTATATACGATTACCAATCTTTTCATGAGTCTTTTAAGTCTCTCGGATTCTCAAAGAAAGGGAGGAGAACATCATCCTCAGAATCGTGGCAAAGTGTTTGAGCCGGAACCAATGCGTGATTCTTTGAAAATAAGACAAAAGCAAGAATCCATTATTAAAAGGCATACAAAGGGTGACATACCTTGGAGATTTGCTTGGTTCTGGGAGATCGTTTCTTCTTAGAAGTTCGAGGGTTGTTAACCAGTTGAGTGGAAGATTTTCTTTTCTTCATGTCCTTCAATTTCTCCTCAAGAAAGACCATATATGTTTTCATGAAAGGCTTCATGGTCAGTCCCTCGTCACCTAAAAATTTGGGACGAGGACCGGCTGTGTAGTACCTAGCTTCTCTTGAAGGAGGGGTTGGCTCAATATCCCGCTAAGAAGACCAGTTTAGAAGAAGAAAGAAAAGAAAAGAAGAAAAAACCGAAAGAAAAGGCGATTACCTCACTATCAAGTAACAAATTTCGCGAAGTGCTTGGCAAAGGGGATGAATCAACGAATTGAAGATATGAGTGTGTAATTCCTCCCACCAAGATGGAATAAAGGATGTGCAACATCAATCGAGAATAAAAGGGTCGCCCTCGTATTACTCGTAAATTTCTCCCTAAGTTGAAAATCTTTTTCACTTGTAAAGATTCGATCCACATTTTCTCTTGGCTTGATGGCTCTGGAAAAGAATTGCCTTGGGGGCAACTGACCACATCCCAGTTGTCTTGCTGCCATATTTGGATTATAAAATTCATAAGTGGGCTTCACCAGCCTCCCATTATGGAATTCTCGCAGCAAGATATATGGTTTGATGATTGCATTGAAAATCTCTGTCGATAAATTATCATTATAGCCAAGATCATAGTTGAATTTGCAAGGAAAAATGAAGTCTTCACACTCTTTATAAGGGAACCAGAGGATTTCTTCAAAACCCTTGTAGAAAATTTTGAAGAACTGCCCAATGTTCTTGTTGATGGTGATAGCAGATGCAGCTTCTCCGTAGGTTTGGCAAGCTTTAGTTGTTGCTTCCTCATCCTCAGCATAGTTGACTGAAGGGAAGGCCAGAACATGCAAATCTACTCTGACTAGCTTGTGCATATATAGTTGCAGCCACATTTGAACTAACCACCAGGGGCCATTCATACAAGAAATTCCTTTCTTCTCAAACATCTGAGTGGTAGTCTGATGAAGCATGTGGTAGGTTGCACCCAAGAGATACTTACCAAGAGCAATGGTTTTGTTGGTCGCTAGGTCTTGACCATGACTATGTGGTTCAAAGACAGTTCATTAGATTTGCCACAGAACACAAATCTGCATAGCTAGAAATTCAGAAAAGCTTTGTATTCCTTGTCAGCGATTGGACCATCCTTCATATAAGATTCAATATGTCTGGTCCAAGGATCGGCGGTCTTAATAGCTGTTTGGCTACTACCATGTTGGTATTTCCAAGGATGTACTTCTTCAGTAATGTTCAGACCAGCCATCATGAAAACATCAGCCAGGGTGGTGATCATTGGACCATGACCAAAGATAAAGGAGTTGGTAGCGTTTGACCAAAAAAATCAGCCGCCATCAATAAATCTTCGTTTTTGGGGGTGTTAGATAGAGACGGCTCCAAACATTGGGATATATCTTGAGCATCCCAATTCCTGCTCCTAGACTTGGCTGATGAGATTCGTTTGTACCAATTGCGCCATCCTGCGATTGGGGGAAATGGCCAAGTTTTGAACGTCTTCTTCCATTGCTTCTTTGGGGAAATACCAAGTTTAAAAGAGATCCTCTGGCTTTCTTTTTCGGTAAATTCAAGGGGATCAGAATTGCCCTTTGGGCCTAGAAAGTAAATATCTGGGTTGGCCTCGGTTGAAATCAGGATTTGATCCTCATTTTCCTTCAAAAAGGATATAGACGAATGAGGAGAATAGATTCGAAATCAGGGTTGAGGCCAAAATAACAGGTGGGCGCAGAGATTACCTCTAGGACCAAGTCGAAGGCGTCCATGGAGAAGCTCGAATACGAATCTGGCGGCGGTCTAGGGTTTCGAATTGTCTAAGCAAGAGCGGTTAAGCACTGGACTGATGAGCAATGCTAGTCTGAGTTGAGTAAAGAAGGGGACAGATTAGTCAATTCCGAAGCAAAAGGATATCTTTTACTCCAAAATTATGGGGGCATATGTTAACACCAAAATTTGGTAGAGCCTGGATGATAGATGGGCCGGCGCACGATGGTTCGGTAAGGAGTCATTCGGCTAGCAAAAAGACGACAGCAACGCTGTGGCGTTCGGAAAGCCGCTGTTATTCGGCTAAGGAGTCTGGGTCCGAGAAGGAGCTGAGCATGAGGTGGTTCGGAAAGCATGGAGCGTCAAGGAAGATATCCGGGATGAGGGCCCACGTCACGTACAATCTCACGACTCCGAGAAAACTTGGAGGACAATGTATCTTAGCTAGATATTTTCGTAATTAGTTAGGACTCGTCAAGCCCAGGGTATAAATATGAGACCCCCAAGAATCGTAAAACTATCTACCAAATCAATACAACAAACCCGGCTCCGTGCCTTGGCTCCCGCCACCCTTCGAGTCCGGCGGCGTCGCCGATCTCTGCGAGAGGATTCATCGACCGCCGACCTCCGTAGTACCGCAAGCAACCTTGCACCATGTCTAGTATCGTCGGGCGGATTTAGATTATTGCAAGTAGTCTTGTTCACGCTTAGTATCGTCGGTGGATTTAAGCTATCGGGGGCAAGAGGGTTCTTTTTTGTCGATCATGAGCCATCCGATGGGCTAAGGTCCGGCTAAGAGCTAGTTATCGGCTTCATTAGATTTTGGCAAGATCTAATGAATTCATTAAGTTACCACGTGTTGCAATGCTTTTATTTATTATTTAATTATGTTTGCACACACTTTTGCCCAATTTAGATTGAAAGGTCTCGGCTTTATCTTATCATAGATCTAGTTGCTTTTAGTGCTTTCATTATTTATCTTCTTGTGCTACTAGATCTATTTGTTTATCATAGCCGAGGTAGATCAATCTAAGTTGTCACGTGTTGTGGGTTCGTATACGTTTAGATCTTGACAGATCAGTATCATCCCAGGTGGATACAGATCTTTGGGTTACTTCTAGAGCTAGTCATCCGGTGGATTAGAGATCGTTTAACTCGATAGGTTTTTACGTATGAGTTCCTTCTTCACGGACCCGATTCGCAAGCTTGCCGAACACGGTTATCTTTCACGTGTAATGAATATCTATAATGATATTCATGATTTACCTTCTTTTATTTGTCATGTTGCCAATTAATTCGATCTATGCAATAGAGCTTTACGATAGCACATCATGATGATCGACTTTATTTGTTCAAACATGTCTTTTATGGTCATTCGCAATCGTTACTACATTACACCTTTGTATATGCTTACCGAATGCATTCATTATTTATCGACAGATAGCTCTCATAGCTATATGTCTTTACATCCGCCTTAGAGCCATACATGCGGAACTGTCTTGGTCTCACCGCACATGTTCCAGATCTCACGCTTACCTCCTTGTCAATTAACAGGTCAAATTGATTGGCACGTCTTCGGATCAAGACACTTCGGCAAATGAGTAAAGCCCGCCTATTCCGGCTTGTCGGTGTGTGCGGCGCAGAGCAGAGTCGAGGTTTTTGTGCCTACAACAGCCATCTCATTTGTCGACGGACATCGCCTACCACTTAATGTATAGTGTCTAGAAAAATCCTGACGAGACGTCCCCTACCACTTAAGATATAGCGCCGGAAAATTTCAGAAAATACGAACCTAACTCTATGATCAATTCGCATATATTATTATTGTTGTTGTTATGTATCATAGCTATTACAAATCTAGTCAATTTAAAAAAGTTTAATTACTCAAGAGAATAATTCACCTTCTCCACTGCACGGTTCTCATCCAAAATATGTCTTGAAAAATCCTAAAAATACAAATCTTAGTGAACTTTAGGGTTTAGGGTTTTTGAGG
This sequence comes from Hyparrhenia diplandra, assembly GCA_015847255.1. Taxonomy (NCBI): domain Eukaryota; kingdom Viridiplantae; phylum Streptophyta; class Magnoliopsida; order Poales; family Poaceae; genus Hyparrhenia; species Hyparrhenia diplandra. The sequence continues at coordinate 59,922 of JADLZK010012824.1, forward strand.
TATTCTGAATCTTGGGTTAAAAGTTGTTCAGCTTTCTTCGACTATGTGTTTTGTGGATGAGGATGATTCTAATTTAATCGGTGGTGTTCTTCTAATGGTGTCTATTCCTCTCGGTCTTACAAAGTGACCAATTTCAGAGGAGTGACACAAGTGCATGTTCCTGTTATTTGGCATTTGAAACCCCTCTTAGAGTTCACATTTTTTCTATGGCTACTTCATAAAATAAATTGTTAACTAGAGATAATTTAGGCCTAGAAAAAAAATGGAAAGTCATACATGCCTTTTCTAAAGAGTGTGTGATAGCGCACCTTTTTTTTGTTTGAATGTGTAGTGGCTTAACAATTTGTGGTTTTGTGTGTTACAAGCTATAGGGAAGAACATGGGCCTAATTTTGAGTCTATTGGTGTCATGTGGTTAAGTAGTAAGAGGTTTCTATTTGACAACATGTTTTATTCTGTTTGTGGAGGCTTTGGAGACTAAAAAATAGTTTATATTTTAGGTGTTCATTTTAGAAGGATAAGAAAAGTATCTATACAAGAGATGTTGAAGCTGGTGAGGCTGCAAGGCCTCATCATGCCTGGTGACATAAGTAGAGGGTGAACGAGTAAAGTATCTATACAAGAATGCTCATATTTGGCTGGAATAAGTTATTCCAGCTGAATTGTAAGATGTTCTAACAAACTACTCTGTCTTGGAAGAGGGAGGGAAAGAGTGGTTAAATTTGGCACAATTTAAAGCAGAGTGAGTACCATATGTAATGAGGCGTGGTGGGCAGTGTACCTATTTTCGGTCCTGAGTTGGTTGTTAACTGTTTTGGTCTTGGTTAATGCCAAGGCTAAGGCTATGCCCTCAAACTCTAAAAAAAGCTTACTTTACATTTGTTTAAATGAAAATTCTCTAGTTTTAGTTAAGGTTTAAGAAAAAGTTATATTAACATCCACAAATTTAAACAAACCCAAGCCATATTTTTATAGAGAATTTAGTAAAACTAATGTAATATAGTAAGTACTAATACATTTTTCTTCAAATTCGAAGTTTAAACTAGAACAAAGCTAAGATGAAATATAATTTAGAACATGTAACACACGTCAAACTAAACTTGCTAGAAAAATATTTGAAGACATGTGAGAAAAACATTGGTGGCACGAAACTACAGCTTGTGAAAAGGACACAAATTTCGTTCGGCAAAAAGGAAATATCCAAATCAAAGTATTTTTTCATAGAAGTTATATGAGTTGAATTTAAATAAAGTGGATTAAGACAGTAAGCAAACAGAAACAGGGGAGCCGGACATCCAAACGGGCTTCTCCGTCGGTCGCGGTCTTCTCTCGTCCGCCCGGCGTCCAGCTCCCGTCTCACACCCCGCCCGGATCTCGCGCGCGACGCAGCGCAGGCGAGCCCCCGCCTCCTTCCAGAAGCCTCTAGAAGGCCCCTCCCCACCCCGCTCCCGCGCGGATGAGCGGCACCTCGGGGCCCCTCCCCTACTCGATGCGAGATGTGGGCGCTGCCAGCGCCTACAACAACGCCAAGTTCCGGCACCGGTCTCGCCTCAAGGTGCGGCGCCGTCCCTCCGCACCCAAGTCGCCATTGTTTGCCAAAAAAGGCGACCTTTTCCTATTAAGGCTAGTGTTAGCTCTAGTTGGTGCGTAGCTTGATCTCCGTGGAGAACTGGAGTTTACGGCCGTGAACTCGATTCATTGCGGGGAGTGATTTGGTGGATTGATTGGGTTGTTGTGCTTGGTTTCAGCTGGAATGAGGGATGTGTGCCCTCCGATCTGCGGTTCTGGTCACCGTTGGATTTGCTATGGTTAATTGTTCTGTGGTGCTGCTACTCTAGGTTGTTTCGATCTGCTTGAGGTCATTCACTAGATCAAACGGTCACTTGAACTGGAGTAGTGTATTTCGTCAGCTGCTAGTTTAGTGTCATGAGCTTTTGTACCTCATCCATTTCTTGAGAAGTATGATTTTGAAGGTATATATCTACAAATATTTGAGCTTATTTGTTGGTGCTCTATAGAAATTAAAATTTCCCAGACCTTGCAGTGCGCTTCTGGATTTTACCTATACATTAATGAATCACTAATCACGATCATTCTAATTAGTCCAAAGGATCATGCTCACATACTCATAAATATAGTATTCCCTTCATCCAAATTATAAGACGTTTTGTTTTTTCAAGGATCATGCTCACATACTCATTAATGAAGTATTTCTTCCTTCCAAATTATAAGACATTTTGTTTTTTCTAGATACATTAATTTTACTATATATCTATATAATGTATATCTAAGCGCATAGCAATACCAATGCATCTAGAAAACGCAAAAAATGTCTTATAATTTGGAATGGAGGGAGTAGAATGACCATGATCCTTTGGACTATACGTTCGATTGCTGTTTGTCTTAAACTTATCTGTGGACTGGAATACTATTTTCATGTCTGAGAAAACTGCAGTAATTTAACTATCTTTGTTTATCCTGTTTGATGAGGAGCGACATCTGTTTATATCAGTTATTTTTCTGTTTTTACACTAGGAGACTTTATTCAAGGCTGTTGTGGACTTGTGGTCTCATTAGTTCTTATTACGCTAAGTCTGAAGCCCTTTTTTTTTTTTTCTCCTGTGTAGATGGTTCTACAGTCCTTGGCTACTAACAGCAGCAAATACCGTATGAAAGTTCACTGTTGGTAAATTCTTGAGCCTGTTGATGGTTTCTGGCTTATTGTACTTATTTCTGCACAAAGGCTCAGAGAGTATTGTATCCGGTGAGCTACATGGCAAAGAAGTACAAAATAAAAATGTCAGGAGAGCTCCCAATATACGCACATTCTGGAGAAAACCACCAAGGCTGCCCCCGCGCCTCCCTCCAAATGAAATCTACAAAAATAATTCTCTGCTTCAGCAGTCTCCATCTGAGTGGACATCCAGGCAGAAGAAAGTTAAAGAAGCATTTGAACATGCGTGGTCTGGTTACCAAAAGTATGCAATGGGTTATGATGAGCTTATGCCTCTGAGCCACAGAGGCACAGATGGGTTAGGTGGTCTAGGAGCTACTATTGTGGATTCTTTGGATACTGCAATAATAATGGGTTCTGATGATGTTGTTTCTGAAGCATCAAAATGGATTGAAGACAACCTAATGAAAAGAATCAGTGAGAAAGGGCAGGTTAACTTATTTGAGACCACCATCCGTGTCTTGGGAGGGCTTCTTAGTGCATACCATTTGAGTGGTGGTGATCACCCAGGGGCAGGTGACTCCGGAGTACCAGTAACATATAAAAAGGCTAATCCAGAGCGACTTTTGGAAGTTTCAAAGGATTTAGCTGACAGGTTATTATTGGCTTTTACATCAAGCCCAACAGCTATACCTTTAAGTGATGTTATTCTTCGTGACCACACTGCACATGCAGCTCCTGATGGCTTAAGCAGCACTTCAGAGGCTTCAACGTTGCAACTTGAGTTCAGTTACCTCAGCAAAGTATCAGGGGATCCTAAGTATGACAGGGAAGCAATGAAGGTGTTAGAACATATGCATACGCTCCCAAAGGTGGAGGGTCTGGTGCCTATTTACATCAAGTATGGCTGTTCTACCCTTGTATATTTTTCAACTAATTTATCATAATGCCATTACATTGGATTGCCTTCAAAGGCATCAAGTTCTAAAGGAAATCTTCATATTCTCATTTTTAACTTTATATGCAGCCCCTCTTCTGGTCAATTTAGTGGTGAGAATATAAGATTAGGATCTCGAGGGGACAGTTATTATGAGTATCTGCTAAAAGTGTGGGTTCAGCAAGAGGAATATCGTGACAGTAGTTTGAAGTATCTATTTGAAATGTATACTGAAGCAATGAGAGGGGTCAAGCATCTTCTTGTTCGGAAAACTGTTCCAAATGGGTTGGTATTTGTTGGGGAACTTCCATTTGGACGAAATGGTGCGTTTAGTCCTAAAATGGATCACCTGGTATGCAGCTGTCGCTGAGCATGTGTTTTCTTGCACTCATATTCTTATAGTCTCTTTTTTATCTGGCCAAGATTTTGTGACCTTTCTAGTGGTAGCACTGAATGTCTTCACATTGCAGGTATGTTTTCTTCCTGGTACCCTTGCTCTTGGTGCAACTAAAGGTATCACCAAGAGGAAAGCTCTTGAAAGTAACTTGTTAACTGATGAAGATAAAGAGAATCTCCAGCTGGCTGAAGATCTGGCCAAAACATGTGTTGAGATGTACTTTGTGACCTCTACTGGCCTTGCTCCTGAAATAGCTTATTTCCACATTGAGGTAAACGGTTTGCTGAGTCACTGCATCCTAATATGCTCCTGAGTTTGGTCAATTACCTTTTATTTAATGATGTTTCAATATTTTGATTTTGCGTATCAATAACTTTTAAACTTATGATATGGGGTTTCTACAGGGTGATACAGAAGGGGGCCTGATGGTGGAAATAAAAGCTCCAAATATATCAATGATATCATAATAAAACCACTTGACCGTCACAATCTTCTACGCCCAGAGACTGTTGAATCACTATTTGTTTTGTATAGAATCACAGAGGATCCCAAGTAAGATTTTGGTGACTGCCTACTTTTCAGTTTGCATCAATCGCTGTTTGCTAATCTTTTTCTTCCTTTTCCACAAACAGGTATAGAGAGTGGGGTTGGCAGATCTTTCAGGCTTTTGAGAAGTACACAAAAGTTGATTCTGGTGGTTACACATCATTGGATGATGTCACAAGCCTACCTCCTTCTACGAGAGATAAAATGGAAACTTTCTTCCTTGGAGAAACATTGAAGTATTTGTATTTGCTGTTTGATGAAAACAATACCCTTCCGCTAGATAAGTATGTCTTCAATACAGAGGCCCATCCTCTTCCAGTTATGCGGTCTGCAGAACAGGCTTCACATTCTGTGTAGTTTCCCAAGTTTATAGCTGTTGTACTATGGTGAGAAGTACAGATCTGTGAAAAGTATACTTGACGACATAGTTGGAGGAATGAGAAATTGAGAATCCCTTGCATGACCTGTTCTTGGAGGCAAGCTCATGATTCTGGATTCGTCAGGCTTGATTTGAGGATTTGGGGGTTTTACTTGTATTTATTGGGAGGCCATACAACTTTTGTACTCTGTAGTCTGTACTACCTAACTTCGAATTTTGAAATCAGATAGCAATTACACCAGGATTTTATCTTCAACGATTGTATGATCGTGCGTCAGCCATTCTTTCTTGTCCTTCAATGTTCCACCAAATTGCTTAGCAGTATCCTTGTCATCTCCAGTAATTGCTAATACTTTACTCAATTCTTCTTGAGGCTGCCCCAGTGTTACCATAATGTAGGGTATTGCAAGTAAGTTTCCTTAATCTCAAGATTAACTAGGGACCTTCTTATATAAAATTAGTTTCCTTAATCTCAAGATTAACCGAGGACCATCTTATATAAAATTATTTTATTGCATTGCACTAAAATTATCCAGATATTTGACCTTATTTTGAGAACTATATCTCAGCAAACTTGCATTGGCTGTAAACTTGTAATTACAACCATTTCGATGATTTTCTTTTATGCTTTAGCCATGGTTTATTGGTAAAGTATATTGCTTTTTAGATTTAGAGCTGAATAAAATTTTGGCTCCGCTCGGCTGTGCTACTTCGGCTGGCAGCTGTGTCTTGTGGCTGCTGGTAGTGCAGACGAGCAGGGTGTTATTCACTGAGTGGTGAAGTCTGTCATTTAGTTGAATGGTCAACTAGTCTTTTCAGCATGCAGTCTAAGAATGTCTGACATTTGACTTCATTGATAAAACCAATAAGGTGAATCATTTGATATAGTATCTTTCTATCATTGTATATTTCAGTAGCTCAAGTGGTTATAGATGAACCATTCAATATTACTTATTTTGTGTAGATGACATTTTTTTTTCCTTGTAACAAAGAGTGTAGTCCTATTTATGTAAGATGATTTTTTTACCAGTTTGAAGAAACTGTTGATCTGTTTATTTAAGATGATTTTTTTTTATTGATTGTTGTAAGAATCTGTTGATGCAGATATGCATTTTTTTTTATTGTTCTAATTTACTTCAATATAATTCCCCTTTTCATCCTCATTAAGTTTCGAGCAAATTGGCTTTGTATGAAAATGGTTGCTTTGCTATCTTAGTTGATTTGTGTAATTCCTTGTGATGAATAGATGATCTTCTGTGGTACCATTTTTACCTTTCCTCTTGGCCCTCGTTTTCTGATACAAATACCATTGAAACTATGGGTTAGTTTTTCCATTACCTTGAGTCTCTTCTCTGACTGAAGCACATTATATTATCTATCAAATTGTATTTTTTTTTTTTTTGAATTCCTATCAAAGTGATTCCATGAGCTTACTAATGATACTTTGTGACATGATGGTGTGAAATCAAGGAAATAGATAGATGGGGAAAGTCTAATAAAACTTGTTCCACAACATTTTTTTCTTTGTTGAACGGTATTCCTCCTAAGTTCAAACTAGCTGTGCTTGTACGGGATTAAATGTTATGTGTGCTATTTCACCTGATAGATTTTGAACTGGACTTTGTTTTGTAACTGATGCCTGTCAATATTGAAGGTAGTTTGAAAAAAAAAAAATCTAATTCTGAGAACTTAAAACCAAAAACTTTTTCTTAATTATCTTACATAAAAAAGTTATTAACTAAATTTGTAAATCGTATAAGTTATAGATCTATTTGAGCTCTACAATTTTAATATAAATTTGCTCTTAATATAACTTGATATTTTTTATGTAAATAAAAAAAGAAAGATGCTCCTAACATGTGGGCTCCATCACGAAGTCAGTAAAACGGACCAAGATACTATTTTCAAATTCTGAAGGCTGTTTTTTTTTCTGTTTGAAAAGTTAACATGTGTTGTGTAATATTGTCTGGTATTAGAATCTGATGTTTTTTTAATTCAATGACTAGTTTAGAGGGTAATTTGACTTTTATTCATTCGTACGATATTTCTATCAACAACTTTTCACCTGTAGTTTTGTATATGTGTAGCTTATTATTTAGTACTCATAAGTTCACACCATTATGTCCAATCCCTTCCAAAGGTTCTGGTTGTTTTTTAATAAAATTCCAGGTTTTGTATAAAAATAAGGGCAAAATCTTTTTTTGCAATATCCAACTTGCAGGGAATCTGATTTTCAACCTAAATTACGAAATCAGGTACTAGACACTTTGGAACTACTAAAATTAGGCAAATCCAATACTTTTAACTAGTTTCATTCGAATCCGGTTTTTTTATTTCGAAATTAATAAAAAAATATAGCTCTAAAAACATAGAATTAATTATCTTATCTTATTAAAAAAATAATATGAAACAAGTATTTATTCTTCAAAAGGGTTCTCTATTACCGGTGTTCTATTTGAAGTCATTTGGATCTTGTTCATTTGTACTCCTAGAGTTTTTATAGCCGTAATCATGTTTACTTATTTGAAAAAGGTTTTTGCACTGTATTTGAACTGGAGATTTACCAAGATGGTCTAGCTTGGCTAATCAATGAATCTCCAGTTGGGTTCGGAAAATGCATATTGAGAATTTGTTGACGAGCCGTCTAGTCCAAGACACATCATTCCTTCCCTAAAGTAACTAGTTGTCGTAGCAGTGTAGTCTACTACAGTAGCATTTGGTTAGAAAACGGCCTGAAATGATCACTATCCACTTGGATTAATCACATATGCTACTATTAAGACACACGCATCTATTTATAGTTTCTAATTCTTCGCGATCTATTAAGACACTCTTGGACCCCCTGTCATGAAGGACATTCATGACCACCTCATTCTTCCGTAACAAACAACCCAGGTTCTCTCAATCGTAGCTGATCTTTGGCTCCCCTGGATCCCAAACTTGGAACCATCATCTCTTAGCTACCACCTTCTCTCAAGCTGTCCAAACCATTGAAAACACACAAAAAATAACGCCGACCACCCGGATATTCTTACGATCCCTAATACTAATGGTATATGTACCACTAAAGCCATATACTCACATTTAGCCTGCATATGCACATTGAGCAACAAACCAGATGCCACACACCGCACATCGCCGACTCCAGCCCCAATCTCGAGGTACCGTGTCGACTCCAGCCCCAATCTCAGAGGTACCTCCTCCAATTCCCCTCTACTCTGCAGGGCACCAGATGCTACACGGATGCCTCCATTTCACCGGACTTGCCTGGTGCTCCATCAAGACATGCAGGGTTGGGCATCTTCATTGTCAATAACGACACTTCACGCCCTTCAAAGATATCCATCAAGGCGACTATGCGGGACACTTTTTCGTTTTACGGCGTAATTAGCGGGTATGGCTTTGGCCGCTTCTCTTCTTATGCACATGGATGACGCAACCCTCCTAGCGGATAACAGTGGCGAAGCCACATTGAACTTACCTGGTGCACAGGCACCAGGGTAGAAAAAAAATTGCCATTAAAAGGACGTATTTTCACCGTATAATTTAATAAAGTTATGTAAGGTACTTAAGCAGTGCACCAGGGTTCATTTGCTTGTGGCTTCGCCATTGGCGGACAATCAGTTGCTCATCAACTATGTCAATAGTTTAGATCGAGCAAACCCCCCGAATGGAGGATTAAGCTCTACACAGAAGTTATCTGTTCTCTTCTTACAGGTACTACCATCAGGGCGCACAAGATTAGAAGACAAAGTAATCAAATGGTTGATTCACTAGCTAGACAAAGTTTACATTCTTTTCAGGCCAACCACATACATTTCCATGGATTATGTGTTAATCCAGATCATGAGCATGGGTGCCCTCTTATGGATGCACTCCAACTCAAACAACTCCTTACTGTTAAGTTTCAATGGAATGTTCCTTGTCAAAAAAAAAAAGGAACCCTGTTTAAAATAGCGCGCTAAGGAAAATAGCGGGAGCACTCAAAAACGCTTATAGCGGCGCTTATTAGCGACGCTTATTTAAGATCAGAATAGCGCTAAACGCCATCAAGAATCGCTATTTGCCGCTATTATTAGCGCTTATTTGCCGCTATTAGCGCGCTATTTGTTACAGGGAAAGGAACATAAGTTGGAGAATGGAGACTTTGTCGGATCAAAATTCCGAACCAATTCCATACATACATACATGCAAGGCTAAAACCCACGCGAGCTAGCAAAGCAATGCAACCAACGTGCGCACGCAGCATCAGCATTGGTAGCAGTAGCACTGTAGCATCTGGTCGGCCTAAAATGATCACGGAACCCGCTGCGCTGGGTACCGGTGGGCGCTGGAGGCCGAGCAGATGCGGTCCATTCCATCGGCACTGCCAGCGCGGCAGCTCCTGTGCTGTGCCGACCGCGACCCGCCCGCGCCCAGGGCGGCCACGTCCCACCCACCTTTCCCCGCGCGACGCGTTCGCCCGCCCACCCACACGCCGCGGGTCCGGCCGGCCGGCGTGGTGGCCCCAAGCACCCACCCAGCTAGAGCTAGCGTGCTGGCAACGTGCCGCAATTCGTCCACGCGCCACGGCGGGCAGAGCATGGGATGGGCATGGCATGGGCGGCCGAGCAGAGCAGCCTGCCTCGCTGTCCCGGGCACACGCACGCTCCCGCCAGCTTTTGGCGCCGGGGTGGCGCGCGTCCCGGCCGGCCGCTATGGACCACGCAACGCCGGCCCTGACGGCCGATCCGCATCCGCTTGCAGTGAGTGACTGCCGCCCACGCCAGCCGATTCCCCGGTGGCCTGTCTGGGACACGCACAGGCACACGCGGCGGGAGGCCGCGTGGGCGACGTCGGGCGCCCCTCGCCCGTGAGCCGTGGTTTTCGTTACGCGGCCACGCGGCGTTCGGCTCTTGCGCCAGGGGAACCCGCTGACCTGAGCTCCAACCGCCAGCCCGCCTGGCGCAGGGGGGGACTCTCTCGCGGTTTCGTTCGCCCGCTGTGATTTGAAGCTCCAACCCTCGTTTTTATCTACTCTTCCACTCGTCACTCGTGACTCATCACTCACTCAGCCAGCAAATATCTCTAACTAGAGGGAGAGCTTCCGCAATTTCATTACCCTTCTAGGTGATTGCAATGGATTAACTTTAAAGCTCGACTGCCCGGCTTGAACCTCCATCAGCACAGCACTGGTCCAGACAACACCTCCACGCCTAAAAGTCCAACCGTAAAATTCCTGCCACTCGACCGACAAATCACAACGGCAGGTTAGGCATGCAAGATGTTCATACAGCAGTGCCTGAACAGTGCATTGTATATATCCTACAAGTACGTAGTACTCCCTCCGTCTTAAAATAAATTACTTTTTTTGACTTTTTAGATTTTTGTTTCAACCGTTTGTCTTATTTAAAAATTTTATATAAATATTATTTATTTTGTTATGACTTAATCTACCATCGAGATACTTTAATGATAATTTAGCTACTTTATCATTTGTATAAAATTTTTGAATAAGACGAAACATAAAATCTAAAAGTCAAAAAGGACAAGTTATTATGAGACGGAGGTAGTAGAACGGCAGGAGAGTAGTAGGCAACTGTCGGAAATCTGAAACAGTGCCTGTCAACGCGTCGTAGTCGTACACACTACACACATCGTCCGTCAGACCACTCTGCTCTAAGCTTCCCATGCCTATATTAACAGAGCCGAGGGAGGCCACCTCCATCCTCCGGCATCATCCAAGATTCCGAGCCAAAATCCTCTCGAGCTCAACCAAAACCATCCCTGTCCTTCCCTCCTCTGTTTCTATCTCTACTTACGTACGTACATTCCCAGTGCAGCAGCAGCAGCCAACGACACTCTGTGTCTGTAACCATGGTGGTCCTCACCAAGTGCGAGCTGGAGCAGATCACGCTCCCGGCCGTGCACCGCGCCTTGCCGCCTCCACTAGCCTCGGTGCCGGAGGTCGACCTGTCCGCGGCCGCCCGGTCCTCTGCGGCCCGGTCGGCGGCGCGCGCGCGGTGGCCATGGCATGCGAGGACCACGGCTTCTTCAAGGTGACGGGGCACGGCGTGCCGGCGCCGCTCCTGGCGCGCCTCGAGGCCGCGGCCAACGCCTTCTTCGCGCTCCCGCAGCGGGACAAGGACAAGGCCGCCATTGTTGCCGGCGGCGGAAGCCCGTTTGGGTACGCCAGCAAGCGGATTGGCGGCAACGGCGATCTCGGATGGGTCGAGTACCTCCTGCTTGGCGTCACTGCCGCCGGCGCCACCACCGGTGCGCCAGTCACCGCAGCATCCGATGAGGGCGCCGAGTCGTCCTCTTTCCGGTGAGTACTTGATCCTATTTCTGCACTGGCGCATTGCTAGTTCTTTTTTGCCGGCGCCAATAAAGGGCAAGAGCGCAGTCACTGCTTGTGGGTCCAGCCGGTACTACAGTACAGACTTGCTAGATCGGCGGTTGCTAAAAGAATAATCGCATAATTTACCAATGTTTTCTTCTAGATAGATTGTGGATATACAGCATTTAAACACGAATTTGACAAAATTTGGCTGCATAAACATCTGGTGTCCGATGCATGCACCTCGGCCGCCATCACATGGAACATGGCTCCTCTCCTGCTCCCGGCCGGCCTCCAACCTCCATGGTCATCGTCATCCCCTGCTTTGCTTAGTCACTGTTCTTATCCATTTTCTCCTCTGTTTTTTATTGCATCGAATCTTCTTTTGTTACTCGTATTATCAATCTATGGCTTCCTTTTTGTAAAGTCGAAATAATATTCAACTTTGAGTGAGCTTAGGAGCTGTTTGGTTGCCTTCTCAAGGTAGCCTGGCTCGCACCACCTAGCCAGGCTCTCTTCAGCCAGTCTGTGTTGATGCAACATGTATTTGTTTGGTTACCGCATGCATGCAGCCCGGCTAAGAATAGAAGGCGTTTGGTTGTCTGTATCTCATGTCTCTCCCTCTCACACACCATGCAGCCAGAGTCCTTTACTTGCATGAGCACAGCCTGGCTGGCGAAAAACGCTCGATTCCTACGTTCCTGCTCAGCCTGGCCCAAAGGGGAATCTTGCACGAGCGTGACCAGGCCGAGGGGACAACCAGGCAACCAAACAGCCGGTGCCTGCATCCGCTGGGCCTGGTTCACCCTCATGCAGGGAACCAAACAGCCCCTTAGCTGTCCGACCAGATGCAAAACCTTGAGAGCCTTTTTGCTAGAATTTGCGTCACGTGTGGTTTGCGCGTCGGGGTCACGGGTGCACGTGTGCAGCCCCTAGCTACCGGGGTGGGTGCCCTACTTCGAGCTGGACCTGACTACTGATGCATCGAGAACCGTCTATCATGTCTCGTACCACCTGCTCAACGTGGCAAAGAAATGTCCAACTCATCATGATCGTTCGTACGTGCAGCGATGTTTTGGACGAGTACATCACGGCGGTGCGACGCATGACGTGCACGGTGCTGGAGCTGATGGCGGAAGGTCTGGGCCTCGACGACGAGTCCGTGTTCAGCAGGCTGGTGCTGGACCGGGACAGCGACTCGATGCTGAGGGTGAACCACTACCCGCCCCGGCCCGACGACGAGGTGGTGGTGAGGCGGCGGCTGACGGGGTTCGGCGAGCACACCGACCCGCAGATCATCTCCGTGCTCCGATCCAATGACACGGCCGGCCTCGAGATCTCGCTCCGGGATGGCACCTGGGTCTCCGTTCCATCCGACACCGAATCCTTCTTCGTCAATGTCGGCGACGCATTGCAGGTATCTAGTACTATGATTTAGTATACATTGCTTATTTTGTTTTATAATACACACAAGTCAGAGTTTGTAAGTTTCTTCGAATGAACAATTGTTAGTTGAACACACTTGACACTTTACAACGATCAATGAAAGCGAGTGAGGTAGTTCCCCGACCCGACACATCAAGTCGTTACTTTTTGCGAGGCAAAAAGCTTGGCTACACTGTAGTCTGTACGGCAAAGGAGCTGTAGTCTGTACTGCACAAATTGCGCTCGCTCACCTGTCCGTGTCCCATGGCTGTGACCTGTGATGTCTGAGCGACGGAATCTTGTCCATGTGCCGTTCAAGCAAAACCTTGTTGGTCGAAACCCGTACGGTACTGACGGTGGGTCGGTGCTTGTTCATCACTGACAAAACCATGTCCCGCGCACACGGTTACATGATTTTTCAGCTTCCTTCTTGCCCCATTGATCCTTGATCGAACGCGTAATAATAATGCTATAATAATGTGGATGCAGGTGCTGACGAACGGGCGGTTCCGGAGCGTGCGGCACCGGGTGATGGTGAGCAGCGCGCGGCCGCGGATGTCGGTCATCTTCTTCGGCGGGCCGCCACCGCGGGAGCGCCTGCGCGCCGCTGCCGGGGCTGGTGGACAGGGAGGGCGGACGCCGACGCTACAGGGAGTTCACGTGGAGGGAGTACAAGACCTCGGCGTACCGGACCAAGCTCGCCGACAACAGGCTCTGCTATTTCGAGACCACGGCGGCCTAGCCGCGCTGCGTTTCATTGGCTACGTGTACCTTCAGGGATGTGTACTGTAGTGTACTATGACCAAATGTTTGTGTATTGTGTGTCGTCATATAGTTTTCTATCTGTCTATAAAAAAAGCGGCTTGCGATAAGGTGTTGGTCAGTTCATTAAAGAGTTATATTTGGTGTGGAGAAAACGCGACCACAGGCTATCCACATCATTCGGATTATTTTGGATCGTTCGATTCTCAATCCAACGGTGGAGCTGCCTCCCGCCTCATATATATATATCATCACTGGAACCCTAGACCTAGTCCCCCCCGCCGCCTCCGCTCTCCCGGCCATAGCCCCTCCCCTCTCCCTCCTCTCCCTCTGCGCGTGGTGGCGGCGTGGGCGCAGCCCAGTCTTGCGGCCCTGGTGGCCTTGGCGGGGCGGCGCGGCGGGCGGAGCGGAGCGGCGCTGGCGGCGGGGCGCGCGGCGCTGGTACCCGGCGTGGCGGCGGCTGCCCGGCGCGGCGGCTTGAGGGCGGGCGCGGCGGCGCTGCCGGCGGGCGGCCAGCGGCGGCACAGATCCGGTGGCGGAGACGATGGGCGTGGCCCCCACTCGACTCACCGGTCGCGTTCTTGGTTACGTCCAAAATCTCCTTGTCTCCATCCTCCGGCATCTCGACCTCACCGGCGGCGGGTATCACGATGGTGGCGTCTTTGGGCGGGCGGATCGGGGTGGCGGCGGCGCCCGCCGCGTTCATCGCCCCCGCCGCGTTCGGATCCGCCTCCCCCTCGCCTAAATCTTTCGTGAAGTCCACCGTCTCCGCCCACGACGTTGTTATCTTCTCCAAGTCATACCGCCCGTCGACCCCCCTCTCGCCCTTAATCCTTAGATACTACCTCTTCTTTTTTCCTTCGCGGAGATCCGCATTCTAAGACTGGATTCGGACGACGATTCTTTGTGATATCGCTCCAATCTAACTCGTAGCTATAGAAAATCTGGTATACATAGCTTTTAGTTGCCACGATTTCATCCTATCACGGTTTCACTAGCTCGTAATTGTATGCATTCTTGTGGTTTTTTAGCGCATAGGATCTATTACTACTGTAAGGCTGATTCTTTGGGGAAAAAATCCTCGCAAGTCCGACCCAAATTTCCGGTTTACGTAGTAATGAATTACATAACTTGAATCCTATACCAAATTAGGAAAAGTCCAAAGACAGTCTATTCTAGCAACCATGTGTGTTATTGCACTTTATGTGGTGACTGGATTGTTGTCTCCGCTTTCCATTTCTAGGCTTGAGTGATTGTGTGATTTAAACAGGATTTACTTCTTGTTCTCATTTTAGCATTTTCTTTACTCGATGTCACCGTGTAAGTGTAAGAGAAATGTACTTGATTTAAATTGCAACAATTCTCTTGAGCTTTGAGCCTCTGTTAGGTTTACATTCTAGATTTGTGAACTTAGCAAAGTGACTCTTGTGTCCACCTGTTTAGCTCACTAGATCTCTTGCGATGCGTTCAAGAAGCTAAACCTAAATATATTTATCAAGTTTAACATTTAACACCTTTGGGAGTACATAACATTAAGAAAATGCACCGATAAAGTGATAAGTGATATAAAGTCGGATACTCGGTCGGATGACCGGAAAAACAAATGTACTGATGATAATGTTGGATTATAGAAGCATGAGCTTTTTAGTTTCGCCTTTGTGATTCGTGAGACCGCCCAAAAGGTATAATGTAGTCCTACCCGATTGTCTTTAATATTAGCTCGTTTTTGTTGTATGCACTAATTTCTATTGATGTATCATTGCTTACGCACTTGAAATGGAAAATTTAGTTCTACACTTTGTGATTCAGAGACCGTCCAAAAGAAGATCGTTAATCTAAAATGAAATGAAATATGGATACTTTCTAGCTTATTCTAAATATCAATACAAATGAAAAAAGGTAAGCTTTGTGTCTATAGACGATTATAGCTATCATTGAAATGTATTACGGTTTTATAAATGAAGTTGGTGGGATAGCTTATATCTTAGACTAGACAGGTCCCCACGGTGTAGTGTGGTATTCTTGGTTGGAAAGAATGTCATGAACTAATCCAAGCAAGAAGAATTTTTCGCTTTTCATGGTGATGCTTCGAATGACATGTAAACTAGATGACCACATCAAGGGCGTAAAAATATCCTCCTTCCCATATAGAGAATTTTTGTTTACCATCTAATCCCCATTGATCCGTCACAAGCTTTTAACTCATGAGGGTCAATTTATTTCAAGAAGTTATTTTTACCCTACTGACTTGGAAATGGCTCGTATTTTCATTGTTAAATTCAGTATGATTTTTTTTTTTTTTTTTTGATAAACGATTCGTATTTCGGATAAGGAAACCAAAGTACAAATCTGGACACGCATAAAGATACTTTTGTACCATGATACATACAGGCAACAACATTTATAGAACCCTGGAGCGGATGAAACTCATATGAAGAGCATACCAACCGGTTGTTGAAAAATGAAAAATAATGAGTGTTAATTTGCATATTTCCAAAGCGGTGTCCAATGACAAATTTGTACGATTTTTTTGAGCCGTAGTAGGGGCGGGGTAAACACTTGATCATTTTGCAATACATTCTCTGTTTCTCAATAAGCAATACATTCTCTGTTAATTTGCATAATAATAGTGTATCTTTGTAGGGCTTTGATATCTTTCTTATATCTTGGTTATGGTTTACCATGTCTTTTGTTTTGCCTAATTCATTTGCCTCAATAAGCAAAATAATGTCCGAAAAGGTGCGTAGATTTAGAGTAATTTTAGGATTGGTTGATAGATGCCGTTGTATTTCAGCATTATTTTGTGTTACGATAATGATGCTTAGTGTGTTGCCGGTGCATTCGTTTCCTCCATTCAGCAATAATGTCTAAAAAGCATGCTCACGAGCCATCACCATCTTTGCTACACCCGCCTAGCACTCTATCTTCACCGGACCTTTTCGGATGTATGTCTCTTATTCTTTGCTCATGTCCCTTGTTTCCTACAATTGTTCAAGAGTTTGCATGTATGATGCTCATGTCCCTTCTTTTCCTCGGACTCCACCGCCCAAGCTTGATGGCCTTGAGACACCAAGTATTGTCAAAGAAGCACAAGAGAGGGTAATAGATTACCTCTAACTCTTAACACATTTAGATCGTATCTTTTCATCCATGCCTAATCTTGCTACTAATGCACAAAGGACCCGTCAAAAGCAACAATCACATTTCCCTCGCCGCAAGCTCGTTTCTAGATCATGATGATGTGATTACAGATCTTTGGTGTAGAGATCACAAATATGATCTAGGGTATGAATTAACTATGCTAAATATAGGTATGATAGTTATACATACAATCTAGCTTGGTGCCGACCGATGCTTGGGTGCGTCCACGAGACTATTCAAGGCAAAGAAAGAAACCGCTCTTTATGCTATTTATATGCCAATGGGCATTTGAGACTCAGTATGCTAGGATTTTGGTATTCGTATTCTCAGATTATGCTACTCTATATGCTCGAGAATGTGCTCCTCTATATGCTCAAGTTCTGATGCTCGTATGCCTGAATGTTTTGATTCTTTCTTACCATTGTACGCGTGCTATCTTTAGATATTGCTCGTGATATCGCGAAAAGTTAAAACATGTTTCGCATAATGAATCACTATGTTATTTTGCTAACTTGGTGATGTAGCGGCGACCATGTGTGATGCTGATGTAGCATATATTCGGACATGTTTTTAGAATGAATCGTTTAGTAGTATTTGTGGTTTGAACAATGGCACCGGTGTACTTCAATGTTGACATTTGGTATCTATAATCCGCCATAAGCTTTCCAAATATTTGGTGGCCCATTCTGGCGCATGGTATCTAATATCTATGTGATTCTCTTTCCAAATGTACGATTGTGTTGACCTGAACATCTACCTAGCCTCCTGTAATATTTAGATCATGTTTTTTCGTAATATGTAGTTCATGTTTAGACATCCGGTATCTATGTTGCATCCGTATTGTAATATTTGCTTCATGTCCGAACATTTGGTATTATAATATTTAGCTCATATATCGACATCTAATATCTATGTGCATTCTCTTTACAAATCTTTGTTGTGGCCATTGCTCTCAAGGCGCATGGGCGCAAGCAAATCACTAGTCGCTTTTATTTGTAGAGAGAGAACTGTGAATCAGTGGAGGCCTCGGCGTATAGATAGCCTTCCTAGTGTGACTTACAATGACATCTAAGCTCGTCTTTCTTGCTCGTAAAGGAACAAACTTACAAACAACATGTCAACTCTTTGTTACTCCCGTGATAGAAGGGGATCCATCTAAATCGTGCGAGGTTGGTTGACACAACCACCTAATTCGACAAACGGTACCGTAGGTGAGGACGCGTCCGGACGGGAATGCACGTGGCTTGCTGCTCACTTTGCTAAGCGTAAGGACCTTGATGTCGAGAAGATGGCCTAGAGGGGGTGAATAGGCCTACAAAAAAATCAGCTCAAATATGAAATTAATTAAGAGCAGCCCCTGTCTCTCCCCGATGACCGTGAGTTCAACACAACTCAAACTTGGTGAAGATGATGATGAGATACTCAAGAACAAGCCCGCAAAAGTTCAGCTCGAGATCTTATTAGAATAGAGCGCGGCACCGCCGCTTCGGTAGCGGTAATCGCCCGCTCCAATATTTAAGCGTGACGAGTAGATGAAACTTTGCAGGTTGAAACTAGGTACCCTAAGTATCGAGCCCTGCAATATGAAGATAAAATACAGCTCGAAGACTGTATACCACGTAATCCTTTACCAAGAGGAAAATCAACCTCAAACCCTAAAACCGCATAAATATAAATATGAAGCACACGGTGACACAACGATTTTTACCGTGGTTCACCGTCGTCACCAAGGCCGGGTTACATCCACGTTGTTGAGGTATCCACAAAAGAATTAGCTCACCACAAAGGCTAGCCTTTTCCCTCGTTCTCAAGTCAAGGGAGTGAACCCTTGAGATGAGGGGTGATTTTCTTGATTTTGAGTGAGGTTACAAACCTCCCTAGGCTGCCACACAAGTTGGCAAGCTCTAGGGCGACGCCTAGCCGGCTAGGAGGAAGCTCCAAGAGTAAAGAACCCTAGCACACCGGCCAAACGCGAACCAAATGCTCTTTCAAGATGGGGAACTTGTAGATCCGGTCTCCACTGCGTTTTCCCTCTTTTCCCTCAAGTTTTGATGGTGGGAATCGAAATCTCACTTGGGGAGTGGAGGTGGAGCAATGGAGGAGAGAGAGAAGAGCCTTGGTTCTGTTCTTCCACGAAATGAACGTTGGGGAAGAAGGGGTGACCGTTGAGGAGGGGTAGAAAGGGTATTTATACCCCTCGGGCCCAACGATCAGATTAAGCACTAAATGCCTCGCCACGGTGCAGACCGCGCCGCTCCCAAAACAGAGAATTAGAATGTGAGATTTGGCTGGCTGTTTTGGGTTGCTGAGGTGATCAGGATGGTAGGATTTGAGCATTTGGTTCGGCAGTTGACCAGTTGTCCTTGGATCCCTCTTTATAGTACGGCATTTCCTAAACTCAATAAAACATAAATAAAATTAAACCTCCATGAGTCTAGGTTGCCATCCATTGCACTTGAGGGGTTCCATCAACCTGTACATCATCCTCTATAATCTTTGTCTCATCTCTTAGAGCAAATATACCTTGTGCATGTGACTTGAACCATTTCCACAAATATGAGTTCACCTCCATGGCTTCAAGTCACTCATGCTAATCATTTGATTCTTAACACAATATGACTCCTCATAGCTTGATTAGTTCCTCAACTAAATGCACGTACTCTCTTCTTCACCTTAGCCATGGTACCTCGGTCCCAAGCCAATGCTTGCCCTTCACCTTCGCTTAGTACCTCGAAGCCCTTTCCTTGCTATCTTCACCTTATCAAGACATACTCAAGTCACATCACATTAAGCATCCATTGAATAGCCATTTCTTCAATATTTTGATCCTTGCTTGATTATCTTCTAGATATGAATGTTGAGATTAATCAAGCTTTGGTTTGACTCACATAGAGTCATACATGGATCAACATCAATATGGTCAAGCCAATTCACGGTTCCTTGTATTCTATCCATTTTGGCTTGACACTCCAAACACTTCTTATTCATGTAAAGCAAGCCATTATAGAGACCAAACGGAAATCATCAACTCATGTCTCATTTGTCATTTGCCTAACATGCTTGCTCACATGATGCTATGATATCCCACAACATATAAGCCATTTCATTGATTCCATTTGCATTGTTGTCTTTTGCTTGAACTAGATTGTTTCCATAATACTCCAATACAACAATACATAATTTGGCCTTTGCTTCAACACTATGTGGAATACCATCAAGTTTGCTTACTTGTTGAACCTTGGATATACTTGTTAATACACAATCCACAAGTATATGCAATAGACTCAATTTCCCGATCAACACTTAGCAAAACTTATTAGACCTTTAATTATGGTGTCACTCAATTCACCAAAACCCACTAAAGGGCTAGATGCACTTTCAATCTCCCCTTTTTTGGTGATTGATGACAACACAATTAAAGCTTACAAGAGATTGATAATCATTAAATTTTTTTGGCCTAGGATATAGTGAGCTCCCCTAAATGTGTGCATTGAAGGAATTTAACTTTTGGCCTCAAATGCCAAATGCACATATTTAAGATGAAGTGTGGGACTCTCCTATATCCTAGCATTCGTGGGGTGCAAGGTGTTACATGATAACCGTGATGCTCATGACAGTTCATGCACTCAAAAGATAAACAATCCACCACACAAGGCATGAGTGTCACACACTAGCATAAATGGTCCTTAAAGAGCATGAATTTAAACTATCCTTGCACACACCACAAAAATTTTGAAAAATCTTATATGCCTCTCCTCTACCCCTTTAAAACCACATATCAATCTCACTTTAATATTTCTCCCCTTTGGCATTAATCTCCAAAAAGGATCTCTCCACCAAAAGGAAGAAATATGATGGTAGACAAGTGAGAGCAAGAGTAGGCAAAGGTTTAGCATATAGGATCTCTCTCCTAAATTTTCTACCAAACAAAGTATGCAACACTTTAAGTCAAGATTCTTGAGAAGTTAGTATATTTAGCTCATATCCCACTAAGATGGCATTCAACATGAGACTAACTCATGACATCACCACCAGAGGTATAAACCAAATATCTAAAGAAATCTCTAATCGTCACCATAAGAACAAACTCATGATGTGACTCAAAATATTGCATACACATGCACACACTAGCATGTAAGGGCCTAGATGCACAAAGGTAGTACAAGAGTTCATGGAGCGATATACCTTTGTTCTAAGACTCACAATCTCCCCAAAGAAGGTGATTTCAATATTTGAATTTAGTGCTTTGATGGGACTAGTAATTCTTTCTTCAAGATAATTTCATTTGTGCCCATCTCTCAACATCATCATTTTCAAGGAGATAACCCAAGCTTGTGCTTCATTTCATTTGAATGTCCATTGCTAACTTTTGTTGTCATATTGAGATACCAGCTGAAGACATATTTCTTGATATACCAAATTGAGAGATTTTCCACCAATACCAATTGAAATATGATCTTCACAATTTTGACATCACTTGAAGAGTCTTCATATGGCTTTATGGAAGGTTTGCAATGTTTTGGTTGTCAACAGATAGCTCAGGAGCCATATAATGAGTATATATGCACCCAAAACCAAAACAAGTCATTAGAGTTCAAAAATCAGCAGTCATGACCTGTCCAGGTGCGGCACTGCCGCCCTGGTGCGCGGCATTGCCGCAGCTCACAGAAATAGCACAGGTCACCTCACCGAAAATGCCATAACTTTTCACTCCGAACTTTGATTTCAGTGATTTTGGACTTTCTGGAAAGCTTATTTCGAGAGCTATCCATACCAACCAATGGCAATCCCAAAGATCAGCAAGTTCAAGTGTTGTTCTATTGAAAGTATCTTCACAAGTTGATGCCAATTGGAATGAATGCTCATATCTCATAGTATCACCTAGATAAGGCTCACAAAGACAAGAGATAGCATTAAATTGCACAAGCTAGAGTTTCACAACTAGTGACCCTTTGGATGTGGACGGCATGGTGAGTCACTAATTGTAAAACCTCATAACATAGACTAAATTTCCCCTTGTTGATAGTGCATACATATATATGTGGAAGGCAAAAATATATGCACTTTTGGTCAATTAAGTCCAAGTAAGGGAATTTAAGCTATATTATGGAGTAGCTACATAAGAGATAAACTTGCAATCCAAAATATATATGTGAGTCAACATTACCAACTTGGATTGAATCAATGTAGCATACCCATGAGAAGCTTTATTCTCGGCAAGAGACTAAACAAATTACTAGAAGAAAATGTTAGTCTCAAAAGACACAAGGCATAGGATGGGCTCCCCTCAATATGTGCATCAAGTACTTGAATTACTTATGAAATGCACTTGAATCGGTTTAAGAGTCAAGAGGAGTTCATCCTATATCTTGGTCAAGGCACAATAAATTTGCGATAATTGAAATTATGCCAAGAAAACAAACCACCACCAAGGTAGATATATCACCACACAAATTTTCATTGAAATGACCATCATGAGTGAGACTTCAATGATTTGAATGGCCATAGTTCCCACTTGATGAAATGTGGTGAGATAGAGAGCTCTTATGATCATCCAAGATCCACATATTAGGTTCCTAGTTCTTTCTTTACCTAGTGCAGCCCACATAGAGAGCAAAACAGGTAAAATTCATGAAATTTGCAAACTGTGAACTAGGAGTTACCACTCTTGATTTGCAAGATCCTAGGTGATCAAAGGATGGACCATGAGCACTTGATGATCTCTAGAGAGGAGAAATAGCAATGAAAGTCCACTCTTCAATTATTTCCTCCATCTCATCCAAATCTTGTTTCACTAAAGGATTGGGACATTCAACATTTAAACTCGGAGCACTTGGTTTATAAAGACCAAGACCTCCTAGAATAACTGTGAGGCACCTAGAGACTCCACAGGAACTATCCATCCTCCTTTTGCACATGTGTTGGACTGCACATCATATACTTGGAAGGAATCAATAATCACACAAAATTTAGGCTAACCTCCCCCTAAATTTGTGCATACAAGAGTACCCAAAGTCCACTTAAGCACACTAACAATATAAGGTCATAGGAGAGGTTTGCACTATACTTCAACTAGTCTCAAACTCCTTCAAGATACTTGCAATCCAATAGTTTCAGCTGATTTCAGTTGCCCTTAATTGATTTCAGCTAGTACCAACTGATTGTAACTCATTGCTGCTACATGTAACTGCTGAAAACAACTAATTTCACTAGTTTGAACTGATTTGATCTCGTTGCCTCTCGAGAACCTTCACCGACTTCTTATTCCAACTAGTTGCAATTACTTGCTACTGCTTGTACTCGATTGCAACTCATTTGCATCCTTGTGTGAGTTCTTTTATTTTATTGAATCTCCTTTAGATCAAACTGATGCTTCTCAATTTTTGAAGTATCTTCATGATCAACTTGAGATCCCATTGACCCTTGTTGATGCAATGCAATGCAATTCCATTGAATCAGTTTTTCAGATTCTGTCATCCCTGGAGGGAACTTCATATCTCTCAGACCACAAGCTCAATATGCATGATATTTGGTTGAGGTGTTTATCTATGATTCCTCTAACTTCTGTAAAAATTTCAGCTCATTTGGACTTCATTTGATCACTCAAATCAATCTCTCTACCAACCGAAGTCCGAAATCTGATAAGTTTCAGATTATGTCTTTCTTGAAGAAAAACTTCATATCTCCCATAATAAAAGTCCTCTATGCATGAAAATTGGTAGAGACCTTCATCTATGAGTTCTCTAACTGCTGTATAAATTTTCTCTCATTTGAACTCTATTTGGTGTGGTCAAAACAATTTTCTACCAAAGCTGCTCAAATCTGAAACTGCACCGCTGAAGCTGATGTAAAACTAACTCAAAAACTGATTTTCTTCCAAACAAATTGTCATGCCAATTGTACAACAACAAGTACTTGATATGTATATCATGCTCACAAAGTTTCAGGTCAAATCATCAGTGTTTGATCTTCTAAATTCATGCTTGAATGCAGCCAACACAGATTCTCAATTTCTCGACAGATTTGATGATTCACTTCATTTCTCTTCTTCTTGTCCAATCTTGAGATGAAATTTGTTGAAAATACTCACAAGATATTATTCCATTCAGTCCTCTCAACAATGCTTATTGTCTTGTGAATTCCTCCAATATAGCTCATCCAATCTCATCCTCAAACTTGATTTTGCCTAGAGATTTTGATCTCCCTAGCCTCTAGCAAAATTCATCTTTCTTTAGGTGAAGAGAAACCGTCATGCTTGTGATATATCCAATTTGATAAGCACAACCTCTTATGAATTTTCTGTGAATAATCTCAAACACAAGAGGTCATTAGTAACACAAGCACTAGTTTCTCATTTAGCAACCCTTTGTATGTGTGGATGGCAAGTGGGTCACTAAGTAATAAAACCTCATAACATGGACTAAATCTCCCTTGATGTCTCATGCACATTCTTTTTGAGTGGAATGGAAATGTGTATGTGCATGATTGGTCAATAGAGCCCAAAGGGAAGATTTAAGCCATATTATGGTGAGTGGCTAATTATAGATAAATCAACTCCAAATCAACTAGAGAGAGAATACATCACATAGGTTTGGGCTGATTGCCTTCATATTTAGCACACTCCATTTGAGAAACACATTCTCATATAGTGAGAAACCATTTTAGCATGTATATGCCCATAATATAAGAATGAGAATTTGGCAATCTACCATATGACTAGATTCCATCAAGTAGAGAGGTCTTGAATTGTGAGTCGTCAATGGATTTACTTTACTTGAGCTTGATTCTTTATTCTTGGCCTTCTTCAAAATTGCTTGTATTCTTTTATTGTGAAAACCAAGAGCCTAAATCCTTCAAACCAACTCATAATATGCATGAATGAAGAGAAACTTTCTTCAACATGAAATTCTTGATTTGAAGTCCACGAAGGAAGCTCAAGTCATCTATGTTGCTTTATGAAGATGATCCATTCAATTCCAATCACACTTTTAACCCTTCTTGAATGTAAAGAATGAGATGATATCTTCAGCTTCACCTTGCTCATATGAAAGTTGTAGGCTTTGTCCATGAACTGGAGCGGATTCAACCGTTGTTGTTTGCATAGGGCACCGCCGCCGCCGAGGCGCGGCACCTTTGCCGTATCGTAGATGTCAGCCGAATTTGGAGCAACAACAACTTAAGAATCCTCCACTTCTTGTGGTGAGAACATCTCAATGATTCTTTAAGTGTCAGTTCTCTTCCATCAGCAAGATCTGATCGGTGCAATGCAATACATTCCAACAACACGGGCCAGTTTCTGAAAGCGAACCAAGTGAAGAATCATTCATAACTTTTGATTCCCAAATGATATGAATGTCAATAAGGACTTGTTGGAAAGCTTATGAAGTCTAGTTTTTAATGGAACCAGTGCTGATCTGTTTGACAACTCAGTTAAGTCTGCACACCAGTTTTAGTGCAGACTGGTCAGAAAGTCTGTAGTCTGCCATATGGTCACCTTTTTATGCAAAACTGTATCAATGTACAATATTCCTTGGTAAATGCTGCACATGTTATGAAAGCTTATCAAGTTGACTTTTCAACTCATCAAACGGATTGTCATTTGCACTTCCCAAGATA
Source organism: Hyparrhenia diplandra (assembly GCA_015847255.1). Classification (NCBI taxonomy): domain Eukaryota; kingdom Viridiplantae; phylum Streptophyta; class Magnoliopsida; order Poales; family Poaceae; genus Hyparrhenia; species Hyparrhenia diplandra. The sequence continues at coordinate 85,117 of JADLZK010012824.1, forward strand.
GAGTTATGATCAAATCAATACAAATTGCACATAAGACCAATCAGCAACACTAGGTGGTTCTTCTTTACCTACAACAAGAATGAAATCTTGCTCTACTAGAGAGCCATTAAAAGCATCATATGGCAAATGATTCATTTAAACTTTAAACACTCTAGCCACTCCTAATAATTCACAAACACACATATATTTGTGAACTACTAGAGACTACACAAGTCAAATGGCTAGTTAACAAGGGTTAGGTACTAGTTACCGAGGTGAGTATGAGATATGAAATATTTCCATTGATTCATCTTCGGGTCAATCATATAAGAGAATACAATGTGAATTGATTGATAGCTCAAGTGAATATTTCCAATTTACTTGCTCAAGCACCCCGAAGCTTCATATCACCTCCACGTACCTACAACACTCATCAAGCACAACTTGGTGGTACCCAAACTAAGTTGGGTCCATCAAGGTTAGTCACAAGAGACTTACGCACCCAAATGGCCTTTGTACTAGCACGTGGTGAACCAATCACCTCTCTAGCACAAGTGTCATTTTTGGGCATCCTAAGCATATTTGAATTAATTGACAAGTTGAGCTTAGGAGTGTTACCCATGGGACAATCCTTACTTAAATGTCCCTTTCCTCTACAAGTGTAGCATAGGCGGCTCTTGTTCTTGTTAGCCTTCTCTTTTTGTATTTTGCTTGCTACCTTGTTAATGAGCCTCTTTCTTGATGATGACAAGCCTTCACTTTTCTTGTTTGGACATGAATTAATTTTATGTCCTTTCTCATAGCATCCATAACACTTCTTGCCTTTTGGAAGTGTGGCTTGGTCATCAAACTTGTTGGAATACATAGAGGCAATGTGTCCCATGTTGGAGTACTTAGCATGAGCCATCTTCTTCTTTTGGATCTTGCTCATGCCCCTCCTTTCTTTCCTCAAGATGCAGTCTTTAACATAATGACCCTCTTTCTTGGACTTGAAGCAAGTGATGAGAGTCTTTGGTTGTTGTTGCACCTTGATGGTCTTGAAAGCTTCGCTATCATGCCTTGGCATACTTGTTGTGAGCTTAGTTTGCTCAGGAGATAGATTGGTAGCCTTCCCATTTTTGCGGGGCGCGGCACTGCCGCTCTTGAAGTGCGGCACTACCGTGGTCTGTGCAGGCTGAACTATACCAATCTGCTCCTTCCTCTCAAACTGCACACAATCAGATCCATTCACCACTTTCTTACCATTTGTCTTGTCTTCTTTTGTGTGCCCAAGCTCACTTTTCATTATCTCATTGAGCCTAGCAATCTCTTTTCTCATAGCTTCCATATCAACAAGGTTAGTGGCATAAACATTCAAATCAAGATTAAAGCATCTACCACAACCTTGACTAATGGAGGGAGTAGAGGTGTCCTTTGCATTAGAGGGCTGTGAGGTGCTCTCCCTAAGATGACTATATTGCAACTAAATTTCCTTGTGCTTTTCAACTAAGACACAATACTTATCATTGAGTGCAACATTAGCCTTCGTTGTGAGAACATGTTCTCTTTGCTCTTCGCCAAAGCCTTATGCAAGGAGTCCACCTCACTTCTCTTTAATGCAAGAGCTTCCTTATTAGCAACATACAACCTTTCAAGCTTGTCAAGTTGTTCATCTCTAGTTGCTAACTCAGCTTGGGTACTCTCTAAATCCGCCATTAGTTGAGAAAGAAAGACTCTAGTTTTAGGATCTAGGTTCTTGATGAGTCTAGCATACTCTTCATCATCACTAGATTCACTATCACTAGAGCTTTCACTTAGATCACTACTAGAGATGTCACTAGGAGGTGGAGAGGGTTTGGCTTTTGATTTTACCTTCTCACCTTTTGCCATGAGGCACACATGAGATGTGACATAGAGAGTTGTGCCTCTGGATGAGGTGGATTCATCATTTGGCCTCCACCGATCACAAGCTTCTTCTTCCTTCAAAATGTTAGTCTCACAAGAACTAGAGGAAGTAGAAGTACCACATGTAAAAATATTGTTCTCACCAACCATTTCATTACCATCCATAAAGTCATGTGTTGGTGAGGAAGTGGATGTGGCATGATCAATTATGCCTTTTGGCAGAATCACTTGAGGCTCATCATGTGTTGGTGAAGTTGAGCACTCCTCAAGTGGTTCCTCCAATGAGAGGCTGCTCGCATCACACTTGGACTTGCCATATCTTTCTTTGAGTGCGGTCCAAATGAGATGAGCATCATCAAGCGGTTCATCATCTCCAAATATGACATCATCTAATACATCTTCACTTTCGAGCACTAAACAAGATGTTAGTAGCTTGAGCATTGTAATGATGTAAGTATTTCACTTCCTCTCTAGATAGATGGTCCAAATCATCACTAGGAGGTGAAATGCTCACATCAACAACCGCTTCTATATGAGGACCCATGGCCCTAAAAATATCAAGCACACTAGCAGACCAAGATGCATAGTTTGAGCCATCAAAAAGTAAAAGTTCTAGAGATACCTCCTCACTTGTCGACATCTTTCTCTCAAGGCGGTTAAGCCGAAATTGAGAGCCTAGCTCGATACCACTTGTAAGGACCTTGATGTCGAGAAGATGGCCTAGAGGGGGTGAATAGGCCTACAAAAAATTCAGCTCAAATATGAAATTAATTAAGAGCAACCCCTGTCTCCCCGATGACCGTGAGTTTAACACAACTCAAACTTGGTGAAGATGATGATGAGATACTTCAGTAACAAGCCCGCAAAAGTTCATTTCGAGATCTTATTAGAATAGAGCGGCAGACCGCCCGCTTCAGCGCGGCACCGCCTCGCTCCAATATTTAAGCGCATGCAGATGAAACTTTTGCAGTTGAAACTAGGTACCCTAAGTATCGAGTCGTAATGTAACCTCCTAATTACCGGGCCCACCTCGCACTGTCATTGTTCCAAAGACGCCCGACAAATTTGTGCGCATACACCCGATAACTTAAGAAGCCCCGTTGATAACTCATACCGGGATCAACGAAGGAGTAGCTACAACATTACAACATTTGTTACAAAAAATATAGATCGAAAGTGCGGAAGAATAATACATTAATTTTTAAAATGTAAGTTACATTTGAGTAAACTTAACTTAATTAATTTGCGGAAGCCGAGTAGACTAGAAGACAACCAGATCATATCGTGCCTAGCGACATAACCTTGGTTAACAGCACGAGTCAACACCTGCAATAGGGGTTAACAAACCCTGAGTACGGGAGTACTCAACAAGACTTAACCGACTAAAGAAAAAAAATAGGAGAAGACTTAGGAATGCAGGTTTAGGGGAATCAAGGTAAGGCTTAGCAAGAATCAAGAATTCTTTTGCGTGAAAAGCTTACTAAAAGTGAATCCTTACTTTCAATATTCTTAATTCATATTAGTAGCTCATATACTTTAGGTTATCCTACTCTAGAGCAAACATTTCTTTCATAAGCCAACTTTCTTTCCTCAAAACCATATTCCATCAATTACTACGATGACGGTGCGAGGATCAAGTCTCCTTTTCTCGTGGAGCAAACGCCGATTCGAACCGCTTACAACCCAGCTGGGGATACCTCACCACACGACATATGTAGCACTTAAGCTTGCATATATCAACCCTCACTCGGATCGTCCAAAACGGGACCGCGCCCTATGCCACCCGAGAGTACCGTACACCTCCAATCCGGGACTTTAACCCACGAGGGTAACTCGTACTCCCGCCATCTCTCCACTCCCAGTCGCGGTTGTATGCGTTCCCCGATTTGGCTCACCTCCGAGATCTCGGGCTTACTCGTATATGTGGCCGTATAACAAATTCTTGATCCAAGGGCCAATCAACGAAAGGTCCTTAATCGACCTGAGCACGGAACAAGCACGATCGGGCAACCCCGTCGGCTTAACCACCAAAGACACAACCCATGTCCCGTCCGGGTCTCAAATTAAACACTACACCTCATTATTCTTCCAAAAGAGAACCGATTCATAATTAAAACATTTTGATGAAAAAGCTTAACTAAACAAAGGGGCTAAGCAATACTAAGTATTTTCGAAATTAAACAAGGTTAACAAGGATGATATTGCAATAAACAAGGATGGTAATGCAAAGCAATTAGGTTATCTCTCAACTCCTAATTACTTAATGCAACATATCATAAACATAAGTTTAAAAGCTTTGTAAAATACAAGGAAGGGTTTAAATGTATCAGGGGCTTGCACGTGTTGAGGGAAAAGTTAGATTCCGAAGTTGGACCACCCACGTCACACTTGACACCAACACCGGATGAGTGAATCTTCTTGAAGCTCGACCATCATGAACCATCTCACTCTCGTATACTCTACACGTAGATGATGATGCATGCTTAGCATGATGAAGTATAAATATGATGCTTGATGGATGCATGAAATGATAAACACTTGAGTACAACTTTCCTTCAGGATAAAGTTGTAACCCAACAAAACCAACTTGTTGAACTACTCTACAAGATATCATCACCATTGCCTAAGGAGTTCTCAAGGACCATTTAATTATGGTATGATCCAAGATCCACAAAACAACCCCTAAGTCACGCAAATCCTAAGTCATTCTACACTAAACATTACATTTAAACACATAAAATAATAGAACATAAAATAGAAAATAATTTAAACATTTCAAAACGACTCTAAACTTTTTTATACAAGAAGGTCACATCATAAAACAGTACCAAATAAATTTTCATGATTTTTGAATAAATATTTTATTTTATAAAAATCATGGCGAGATGCATTTTTCAATTAAAGATTGTATTTTTAAATCATGCAAGAACTACTCAAAATCAAAGTTTTAAATTTTTCATGCATAGACATCATCATAAGAAGGCTACACAAAAATTTTCAGAATTTTTAAAGCATTATTTGAATTTATACAAAATTTACAAAATCGACACTATTCACATTTACGTAAATTGGATAAACACTTTCTAAAACAAAAACCGGCTTTGGGCCTAATCGCCCAACACTATCTGCTTGACCTAGTCTTCAGGCCGATCCGGCCTCGATATTGTGCAAATAGGCCGGCCCACAGAACGATAATAGACCGGCCCACAAAACAAGAATAAAGCCGGCCAACTTGGCGCAGCGGCCACGGGTGCCTTGGCGCTTTTGCAAAAAGGCCCTCAAGTTTTGACAAAATTATAAAAGGTACGAGAATACTATTTATATGAGTCACAAGATTTCTCACCTAACCCCCTCATCTTCTTCCTATTCTCGAACCCGAAGTCCCCACAGGCTCTTGAGCAGAGGAGCGGCGGCGGCGGCAGCGGCTTTGCCTCTTGGATTCCGAGAGGATGGTCATCGAGCGGCGGGGAAGGGCGGCATGGGCACCGGCAAGCATGGGCGCAAAAACCCTAACAACCGAACCCGAGCGGTCCCCAAGGGGACGCGCCCGCGTCGGCGGCGGCGCGGCAGGCGGCTTCGCGCCGGCTTGTAGCGTTCCGGCGGCGTAGTGCGGGAAAGCGTAAAACCGATGGCCATCACGGTTAGGAGCTCACCGAACACGGTGCTCGCCTTTGGTTTGGGCGGAGGCGAGGTGGAGATATGCTCGCGGCGGTGACGGCGGCGGCCGGTGGCGGGCGCCGGCCGCGGAACGGCGGCGTTCCGGCGTGTCCGGTGCTATTTTGCCAAAACAAGTGAGCCGATCAAGATCACCACGTCAAGGAGAGTCAAGGGATCAAGATGGTTTTTGACGAGACTCGCTAGAACCGGTGGCGACGGTGAAGTGACGTGCGGTGGCGCTGCTGCCGTCCTCTGAGAAGAAGGCGGTGCGCGAGTGGCTCAAGCGATGCGAGGCTGGTGTTCTAGGCTCAAACGAAGCGCAAGAGCGAGGCGAAGCTGGTGGCAAGGTGGCGTGGACGACGGTGGCGTGGCGGGCGGATTTTTCCGGCGAAGCAAGGCTTGACGGCGGCGACAAGAAAAGAAGAAAGAAAAAAAAGATGATGACGGCCTTTTTATAACAAGAGACGAGGGGTGGTGAGGTGGCCGTGGATGATTCGCGACCTCGTCCATTTGTTCCAGACGCGCGCTCTCGCCGGAACCAGCGAGAACGGCCACGGCGGACGCCGGCCGGCGGCCGGCATGGGCGTCCATGCCGTCTTGTAGCGCCCAAACCCTAACTTTCGGATTTTTGCCAAAATCACCAAAAATTTGAACTGAACTCGAAAAAAACTCCAAAAAGCAACTTTGCTTAAAATTTCAAGATCTACAATTTTCACAATTGGAAGATTTTCAAATTCGGCCTCTAAATATGACTTTTGAAATAGGGTCAAAAAGGGATAAATTTAAATTCAAAATTACTTTTAAAATTACATAAAAACTTGAAAAACTTTGTACATATCTTTTTGTTCATCAAGAAAAGATCTACAAAGAAGCTTTTTGGAAGTTTTGAAAAATTTTGCTTAAATTTTGAATTATGGAAAAGGGGATAAAGAAAGGTTAGGGTTTAGGGTTTCCGGCCGGAGGGGGTAGCTTTGGATTCCTATTCTTTTCACGCCTTTTCCGCCAACAACTCAACCAACTATAACTAAACTTATTTTTTTGCTCAAACCATAGCTTAACTAGTAGATAACACACGGGGTGTTCTGACCTTCAAATTACAGGGGCCCACATATACTAATTATCGGTTCAACGACCTTTAATAGTCACATATGTGCACCTATAATCACGAAAAGCACTATTAACTATTCCAACCGGGATCCGTTACGAGGTCATTGCAGTATTACAACAGTTTTCATACATAATCAGAGTAAACAGCGGAAGGTTTATATATTACAATAATTTTACAACCGTTTATTTAAAAACAAGTTTTACAATATAAAAGTAGGAGTAGCGGAAAGTTTATTACATATATGACACTAATGGACCACGCCCACGGGTCTCACTTCTCACTCATCGTCACTCTCTTCTTGATGAATCGTCATGCAGCACGGTCCGGTGCAGACATGACTCCCTGGTCCTGCAACATGGGTCAACAAACCCTGAGTACGGGAGTACTCAACAAGACTTACCCGACTAAAGAAAATAGGAGAAGACTTAGGAATGCTTTGGTCTAATAGGATTCAAGGTAAGGCTTGTAGCAAGAAGTAAGGACTCTTTTTGCAGAAAAGCTTACTAGTAGTGAATCCTTACTTTCAATATTTTAATCCCAATTTAGTTTCTCACCTACTCTAGGTGATCTGATACTAGAGCATATACTTATAGAAGTTCCATCTCAAAACCATCTCTTCATAGTTTCTTATTTAGACTACAATGTAATTTTGGAAACCAAGTCTCCATATCAGAAAGCACGGCGATTTCGAAATCGATTAACCCGGTGGGGAGTTCTTTCCACACGACATATGTAGCACTTAAGCTTGCATATATCGGCCCTTTCCTGGATACTCAAAAACGGAACCGCGTCCCTCGCCACCCGAGAATACCGTACACCTCCAATCCGGGACTTTAACCCACGAGGGTAACATGTACTCTGCCATCTCTCCACTCCCGGTCTTGGCGGTTGTGCGTTTCCGATTTGACACCCCCAAGATCGGGCTTACCGGAGTATGTGTCCGGAACTAGGGTCGATTTGTGATGGGATGACACCCATGACAGAGCGTGCCATTGGTCCAACGACCTCGGGCGCGATTGCGTTCCATAGTCTCGGTTACACAGGCCTACACGCCGGTCCTTAATCGACAAGCCGGAAATACTACACCGAGACTCCATTCTCAATGCAAATTACCCGACCGGTCTCAAATTAAACACCATAACCCCTGTATGGTTTCATCATATAACATCTTTTCTCATCAAATGCCCCTTTGGGCTATCATAAGGGACTTGTCACATTTTGACTCAAAAGTCTAACTAATATAGCAAGGCTAAGCGTTCTAGCATTTTACCAAAACGGCTATCAAGGTAGATATCGAAATAATCAAGGATGGATAATGCATCAATTAGGTTATCACACAACTCCTATCACCTAATGCGAGCATAAAACAAAGGTGATATAAAGCTTTGTAAAACACAAGGAAATGTTTAAATGAACCGGGGCTTGCCTTGATCGGTGAAGTAACTTGACTCGGACGACGGATCACGATATTCGAACTTCGAATCAACAAGATAGCCTTCTTACGAGGCTTGATCAACAACTTCACGATCTCCTTCGTTCACTATACGAAAAGAATAATGTATGTTTAACATGATGCCATGCATATAAACATGAGGTGCGAGAGTGCATGAAACGATAAACACTTGAGTACGACTTTCCTTCACGATAAAGTTGCAATCCAACAAAACCAACTTGTTGAACTACTCTACGAGATATCATCACCATTGCCTAAAGAGTTCTCAAGGACCACTTGATAAAGACATGGTTTAGGGTTCACAAAACAATCCAAAATTCACCCAAAACCCTAAGTTATAAAGCGCTAAGCGATTTGTTTAACACATAAAATAATAGGGCATGAAATAATAAATATTTTAGCTTTCTCTAAACAAGCTCAAAATTTTTTTGTACAGGTAGATCATGTCATAAAACAGTACCAAAATAATTTTCATGATTTTTGGATAAATAAAATAATTATTAAAAATCAAGGAAGATGCATTTTTCAATTAAATTTTGTATTTTTAAATCATGCCAAATGTATTCAAAATTCAAGTTTCATATTTTTCTGGATAGACATACCCATGGGAAGGCTACACAAAAATTTTCAGAATTTTTGAGCTAGTATTTTAATTTATACAAAATTTGGGAAATCGGACACTATTCAAATAAATGAAATTGAATAAAACATTTTATAAAAGTAAAAAGGTTCTCGGTTGAATTTGGCACATTGCGTAACGGCCCATCACACTGTTTATGGCATGTTACTGTTCATATTGGGCTGGTCAGGATAAACGGTGAAGAACCGGCCCGATGGAGCGAGTGTTGGGCCGCCTGGCCTTCTGATGCCGGGCTCGGCACTATTCACGTGCCGGTCGCCGCGCTCATCGGCGGCAACACGGCGCTCACGCGGCGCGGCGGCCAGCGGCCGCGTTCGGCGCCCGGCAAAGGACAAAATGGAAAACTAATTACGGGAGTGGCGGGGAGCTCACCGTGATGCTAGGGTGGGGCTTGGCACGTCGGAGATAGGCCGGAGGTGGGTCGTCGGCGAGAAGCGGCGGCGGCGGCAACGGCGTTCCGTTCGTCGGAGCTTTAGCTGCGAAAAACCGACGAGTCGTTCGTGACCACGATGTCAAGGCGTCTGCGATTTCACTATTTGGTTGGGCTCAAGACTCACCGGAGTCGGCCGGGCGACGGCGGCAGGTCGAAAGCACGGCGTCCGGCCCGGCAGCGAAGGAAGACGGGTGGCGCGGGCGATTCCGGACGGCGAGCGGAGGTTGCGGCGGGCTCGAGAGAGGCAAGGAAAATGCGAGGCTGCTGGAGAAACCTGGTTTGGCAAAAGGTGCGGCGACGGCGGCGTGCGGCGGCGGCGGGCGAGGACGACTCGGCGGCGGAAATGGGAAAAAAGAAGAAAACGGCGGCGATGGGGTATTTATAGACATGGGGGTTGGACAGGTGGCCGGAGACGTCGCGAAAGGTCTGAGCCGCCGGCTTCGCGCAGCTCGCCCGGTGGACGGCGGGCGCGACTCTTGACGCCCGGCGGTGGCGTGAGGAGAGAGGTCGGGTACTGTTCATCCCTAACCCTAACTTCAAACTTTTCAAATTACTCCCAAAATTTGAACTGAACTCAAAATTTTCCAAAAAGTAACCCCCTTAAATTTTCAAGATCTACAATTTTTCACAATTGGAGCATTTTCAAATTCAGCCTCTAAGTATGACTTTTTGAAATGCAGCTCCAAATTTTGAAATTTGAATTCAAAATTACCTTTAAAATCATGTAATAACTTGAAAAACTTTGTACATGACTTTTGTTCCTCTCAACAAGATCTACAAACTGGTTTTTGGAAATTTTCTCAAATTTTGCATAAATTTTGAAATATAGAAAAGGGGGCAATTAGGGTTTGAATAAAATTCAAAATTACTTCAAAATTTTGAACTAAACTTTGAAAACTCAAAATACCAACTTTGTTCAATTTTGAAAACTCTACAAAAAAATACTTTAATGACCATACCCAAAATCTTGATAAATTTTTGAATAAAAAAAAAAGGGGACAAACTAGGGTTTGAAATTAGGGTTGCCGAGAAGGGGGATAGTTTAGGAATCGATTCTTCTCGCGTCTTTTTCGACAAACGACGAAACCAAACATAAAATAAACTCATTTTAGTTCAATGCAACACATGGTGGGCTAATCATGCATGCTTTGCAATGATCATGATGACATGTCGGGTTTTAGTGAAAGTAACACCGGGGGTGTTATAGCCCTTCCTCCTTAAAGAAATCTCGTCCCGAGATTTAAAGTCCTAGGGTTTAGTAACGGTAAAGGAAATGTGTCAAACAAACACATCTCTAACTATTTCATAAAACAAGAAGGGGTCTTACATTTACAAGGATTAAGAAAGTGGAAATTTAGGAAAAATTTTACGTTAGGAAGTCTTAGATTCCCAAGTAGCTTCTTCTTAAGTGTTGATTCCTTTGGATCTTGTACCATTTGATAGTTTTGCTTCGAAAGTGACTCGAGCTTTCTGGTCTAAGATCCGGATAGGATATTCAGAGTAAGTCAGATCTGGTTCCAATGTAACGTCTTGAAATCAACCACTCGACCGGTACTCGTAGGCATTTCTTCAAGCGAGATACATGGAAGACATCATGCACTGGCGATAATCTTTCGGCAATCGGAGTCGATAGGCAACTGGTCCCTGTTTTTCCAAGATTTGAAATGGGCCAATGTATCGAGGTGCCAGTTTTCCCTTAATTCCAAAAGCGATTCACTCCTTTCATAGGTGACACTTTCAAATATACATAATCCCCTATTTCAAATTCCAAAAACCTGCGTCTTTTATCGGCATAACTCTTTTGTCGAGATTGTGCTTCTTTTAATTTAGCTTGCACAAATCTCACTTTTTCTTCGGCTTCATTTACGGAGGTCCACTCCGTAGAACCATCTTTCTCGGGTTCGACCAATGCAATGGGGTTCTACATCGGCGACCATACAGAGCTTCAAACGGTGCCATTTGAATACTTTCTTGATAACTGTTATTGTAAGCAAACTCTGCTAATGGTAAACAATCATCCCATTTTTCTGAGTAATTGAGAACATATGCTCTCAACATATCTTCTAAAATCTGATTAACTCTTTCCGTCTGTCCTGCCGTCTGGGGATGATAACCCGAACTATGATTTAATTTGGTACCAAGTGACTTTTGCATTTGTTTCCAGAATTTGGACATAAACAAGGAACCTCTATCTGTTACAATATGCTTTGGGGCTCCATGAAGACTGAAAATTCGATGGACATATAGTTTAGCATAATCTTTTGCTCTATATGTATCCTTCTTTGAAATGAGCTATCTTGGTAAGTCGATCAACTATAACCCGGATGGAGTTGAGTCCTTTTCTTTGTTCGAGGTAACCCAACAATAAAATCCATAGTGATTTCTTCCCACTTCCAAGATGGGACAGGGCAAAGGATGCAATTGCCTGCAGCTTTTCATGTGCACGGCTTTTACTTCGGGCCGACAAGTGTCACACTCGGCTACATATCGGGCAATCTCAATCTTCATTTTTGTCCACCAAAATCTCGACCCATGTTGCGGGACCGAGGGAGTCATGTACGCTTAGGACCGTCTTTGCATGACGATTCATCAAGAAGAGAGTGACGATGAGTGAGAAGTGAGACCCGTGGGTGGGGTGCATTAGTGTCATATATGTAATAAACTTTCCGCTACTCCTACTTTTATATTGTAAAACTTGTTTTTAAATAAACGGTTGTAAAATTATTGTAATATATAAACCTTCCAGCTGTTTACTCGATTATGTATGAAAACTCAATTTGTAATCTTGCAATGACCTCGAACGGATCCCGGTTGGAATAGTTAATAGTGCTTTTCAGATTATAGGTGCACATATGTGACTATTAAAGGTCGTTGAACCGATAATTAGTACATGTGGGCCCTGTAATTTGGAAGGTTCTGTTACATGAGCCCTGCAATATGAAGATAAAATACAGCTCGAAGATCGTATACCACGTAATCCTTTACCAAGAGGAAAATCAACCTCAAACCCTAAAACTGCATAAATATAAATATGAAGCACACGGTGACACAACGATTTTTTACCGTGGTTCACCGTCGCCACCAAGGCTGGGTTACATCCACGTTGTTGAGGTATACACAAAAGGATTAGCTCACCACAAAGGCTAGCCTTTTTTCCTCGTTCTCAAGTCAAGGGAGTGAACCCTTGAGATGAGGGGTGATTTTCTTGATTTTGAGTGAGGTTACAAATCTCCCTAGGCTGCCACACAAGTTGGCAAGCTCTAGGGCGACGCCTAGCCGGCTAGGAGCAAGCTCCAAGAGTAAAGAACCCTAGCACACCGGCCAAACGCGAACCAAATGCTCTTTCAAGATAGGGAACTTGTAGATCCGGTCTCCATTGCGGTTTCCCTCTTTTCCCTCAAGTTTTGATGGTGGGAATCGAAATCTCACTTGAGGAGTGGAGGTGGAGCAATGGAGGAGAGAGAGAAGAGCCTTGGTTCTGTTCTTCCACGAAATGAACGTTGGGGAAGAAGGGGTGACCGTTGGGGAGGGGTAGAAAGGGTATTTATACCCCTCGGGCCCAATCGACGATTAATTGCGGCATCGCCGCTCCCAAAAAGTAGAATTAGAATGTGAGATTTGGCTGGCTATTTTGGGTTGGTGAGGTGATCGGGATGGTAGGATTTGAGCATTTGGTTCGGCAGTTGACCAGTTGTCCTTGGATTCCTCTTTATAGTACGGCATTTTCTAAACTCAATAAAACATAAATGAAATTAAACCTCCATGAGTCTAGGTTGCCATCCATTGCACTTGAGGGGTTCCATCAACCTGTACATCATCCTCTATAATCTTTGTCTCATCTCTTAGAGCAAATATACCTTGTGCATGTGACTTGAACCATTTCCACAAATATGAGTTCACCTCCATGGCTTCAAGTCACTCATGCTAATCATTTGATTCTTAACATAATATGACTCCTCATAGCTTGATTAGTTCCTCAACTAAATGCAGGTACTCTCTTCTTCACCTTAGCCATGGTACCTCGGTCCCAAGCCAATGCTTGCCCTTCACCTTCGCTTAGTACCTCGAAGTCCTTTCCTTGCTATCTTCACCTTATCAAGACATACTCAAGTCACATCACATTAAGCATCCATTGAATAACCATTTCTTCAATATTTTGATCCTTGCTTGATTATCTTCTAGATATGAATGTTGAGATTAATCAAGCTTTGGTTTGACTCACATAGAGTCATACATGGATCAACATCAATATGGTCAAGCCAATTCACGGTTCCTTGTATTCTATCCATTTTGGCTTGACACTCCAAACACTTCTTATTCATGTAAAGCAAGCCATTATAGAGACCAAACGGAAATCATCAACTCATGTCTCATTTGTCATTTGCCTAACATGCTTGCTCACATGATGCTATGATATCCCACAACATATAAGCCATTTCATTGATTCCATTTGCATTGTTGTCTTTTGCTTGAACTAGATTGTTTCCATAATACTCCAATACAACAATACATAATTTGGCCTTTGCTTCAACACTATGTGGAATACCATCAAGTTTGCTTACTTGTTGAACCTTGGATATACTTGTTAATACACAATCCACAAGTATATGCAATAGACTCAATTTCCCGATCAACACTTAGCAAACTTATTAGACCTTTAATTATGGTGTCAATTCACCAAAACCCACTAAAGGGCTAGATGCACTTTCACTAACGCCGTTCGCCCCTTTTGATGCCGTACGAGTCCAACTCGGCCGGCATTTGGCAGTACGCAAGACGGTCGGATTGACCACGAGTTAAAGCTAACTCGCGGTCGACTGTGGAAAGGGAATTGGGGCCTCGCTGCAGCCTCCTGCGTCCGGACGCTTGCTGGATGTCGGACGTCCAGGCGCTAGGAACTCCGGACAATCTTAGCAACCCTGATGATCGTGGAGACAATACCAAGTTGAAATTGCGCCACAAAAATCCAACTAGAGAGAAACAAAGCGAAAATTTCAATTCCATATGCCATCTCAAAGGTTGATTTGGGGAGTGAAATATGCCAAAATGTTGGAGGTGAACTGTTTTTACTTGGCATATGTACTTTTGAACACCCCCGCCGCCCTCCCACGCCCGCGGCTCAGCGGCCAAACCCTAGCCACCGCGCCCTCCACCCATCCCTCCCCCCCCCCGCGCGGCGCCGCCGCCGGAGTAGGCCACCGGGCGTGGTGTGTGGCTCACCGTGATGGTGGCGGCGAGGCTCTCCCGGTTGATGGCAGTGAAGGGATGGCATGGGCACTCCTTCCCTCTCCCCTGTTTCTCCCATGCCCACATCGAAGGCGTTGACGGCAGCTTGTTTGCTCTGAATTGATGCGTTCCCTGCCTAAAAGTGGAACTAGAGCAGCATAACTCCTTGGGGGGGCGCGCACACACACACCACTTGAGTTAACCATTAATAAACTGACCTTGCATTGGTTGAGCCAACTTCATGCCTTGTGACGCTTCAGTTTTCCGATGCTTCAGTTTTTCGACACGGCACCCCATATTTCTTCCATTTGTAGGTGATGTCCAGAGACATAGTTCCAACGATTCTTGAAGACTGTGCAACCCAAAGTTCCAATAACAAAAGGTTTTTCTTTATCATGAATTATAATGCATCCAATGGCACTTACTGAATTTGTTGGTGTGAGTTGTAAATGTAATTAGAATTAGGGACCAAAATGTAAAATTGGACATAGATATAGTAGAGTACCTGAGAAGGATCGAGAGTGAGATCCACTCAGTTCATCCCAACTTCACTGTTCTTCCCCTTCCTCTCATCTCAGAAATTCCTCTCAAATCCACCCATTAATCTTCAATATGGTATCAAGAGAGGGTTAATCCTGGCATTGCCATCTCATTTTCATTGATTGATTGGGGGCTGAGGGTGGTGGAGACGCCGTAGTCGTAGCCATCGCCGTGCAGGAGTCGTTGTTGCCCAGGTACGGGTGCTTTGCTTGCTTGCTTGCCGGCGGCGGAGAGACATCACTTGCTTGCTTGCCGGTGGTGGAGAGAACAAGACTTGCTTGCTTGTTTCCTGTACCAAGGAAGGGCCGGTTCTTGTGTTTGCTGGTGACCGTGGTCTTGTGGTTTGCTTGCTTCTTTCCTGTATCAAGAAGGAGCCGGTTCTTGCTTGTTTTTTTCTGGCTAAATATTGAATCTATTGCACATAGGTGAAGAGAAATCAGTAGATCACGTGGAAAAACTTTATGAAATATTTAGCAAATTGATGGAGCAACCTAAGGTGGTGACTTCTGATATTGTCCAATACAAACTTGAACCAAATCCAGGAAAATTATCTGGGTCAGAGAACTATGTCAGTTGGGCCCGTCATTGCAAATTAGTTCTAAGCTCTCATGGATATGAGTGCTTACTTGTCGATTCTGATAATAAAAAAAAGGATGATGATACAACAAGCAAGCAAATAAACGATAGAGTATTAGTATGGATGTTAAGCAGTATGGAACCAATTATCAGAGAACAAGTTGAAACCTTAACTACACCTGCAGAAGTGTGGTCAGAATTGGAGAGACAATTTGCAGGAAAATCAAACAAAATGCAAGCTACTCGAATCATGCATGAGTTGACTCACTTAAAGCAAGGCTTAGGGTCTGTAGTAGAATATCTTTGGTGAGGTGAAAAAACTATACAGAGATCTACACTACTATCATCCATTTGAGGCAGTTGACAAAAAGGATTTGGCTATTCATCATACCTGGTTCCAATATTTTGTGAGCAAGCTATTTCTTGATGGTTTGAATGAAGAATTTGATCTTCGAAGACAGCTTATCTTCTCTAAGTCTGAGTGGCCTACTCTTGATGATATAATTTCTAGCATCATAGAAGAGGAAACTAGACTGTCACATCCCAAAGTGGATGATTACAAAGCACTTGATGCTAGCGCTGCCTTATCTATGAAGAAGGGCCGCATTTCTGTTTCCAGAGGGGACCAAAAAAAAAAAAGGTGATTTGTGATCATTGTGGTGATAAGGGGCACACCATAGAGAGGTGCTTTAAACTACATAGTTTTCCATCTAGCAAGGTGATTTGTGATAATTGTGGAGATAAGGGGCATACCATAGAGAAGTGTTTTTAAATCGCATGGTTTTCCACCGGGTGGAAAAAGGGGGATCTCAAACAGGGGGGAGTTTGAGGTGCTAACTGGAATCGAGCTAGTCATATAGCATCTAAAAAAGGAGGTTCCTACGGTAGATGCTCAAGCTCTTGAGAAATACAACTCCAAGCTTAAGCTCTCTGAAGGCTCGTCTTCTTCCACTCAAGGTTCCTTTACAAATTCCAATTACCATGCTACTTCCATGGTGGTATAAAGCAAGTCCAACCCTTTACAAATAAACCTTGGATTATTGATTCGGAGCAACTAACCATATGACATGCGCATCCAATTTTTTCACTTCCTATATTCCTTGTTCAGGTAAGGATAAGGTGTGTGTAGCTGATGGATCCGTGGTACCTATAACAGGACGCGGATCTATACGGTGCACCAAAACCCTATCCTTATCACTAGTTTTGCACCAAAACCCTATCCAATTGTAGAGGTTGGTTTGATCCTTCTCATTGTGCTTTTCAGGAGCTAGGTAATGGGAGAATTCTTGGGACCTGGGACCGTGCATAATGGACTCTATTATCTTGATGAAGGAAGTGATGAAGTTCTTTGTTGCATCCAAGATGTCTCCATGTCAAGATTTATTATTACTTCACGTAGGCTTGGACACCCCTCTTTTGCTGTTATGTCTCGTAATTATCTTTCTCTTTTTAATGCATGTCCTAGGGAATCTCTTATATGTGATGCATGTGAGTTTGCTAAACATACAAGAGTTCCCTATCCTAGTTTAGGTTCAAGAAGTAACAAACCATTTGATGTGATTCATTCTGATGTTTGGGGACCATGTGAGGTGCACTCTATTTCTGGACATAGATATTTTGTGACTTTTATTGATGGCTTTAGTAGATACACTTGGCTTTATCTATTAAAACACAAAAGTGATGTTCTAGTTGTTTTTAAAGATACGTATGCGCTTATTAAAAATAAGTTTGGCAACACTATTAAGGTCTTACGTTTAGACAATTGTACGGAGTATGTTAACCAGGACTTTGAACAGTTCCTTGTTTCTAATGGTATTGAACATCAAACAACTTGTGTTAGCACTCCAGAGCAAAACAGTGTTGCTGAACGAAAAATAGGAATTTACTTGAGGTTGCTCGTTCTCTTATGTTTACAATGAACGTTCCTAAGTTTTTTTTGGGGGGGAAGCAGTGAAGACTGCGATGTATTTAATTAATCGCATACCTCATCGAGTTCTTGATAATAAGTCTCTGTTGAGTTACTTTTGAATTCAAATGAATTTGTTGTGTATCCAAAAGTCTTTGGATGTGTTTGCTTTGTTCATGACTACAGAAATAATATTAGAAAACTTGACTCTCATCTTTGTTAAATGCATCTTTGTTGGTTACTCTCCTACTAAAAAAAGGTTATCGTTGTTGGTGTCCATCTGAACATCGCTTCTTTGTAAGTATGGATGTGACATTTCATGAATATTAACCTTATTATGAGCCAACCAATGATACTAGAATTACTCTTTCTCCATCTGAAGGACAACAAGAGGGGAGAGTAATAGTGAAGATATTCATATGGGAATAATTTGGTTCATAGTCAGGGGGAGGAAATTAATAACGATAGCGAGAGTGGGGGTAATAATTCTTGTCATGGAGATATACAGAGTACTTTGCATTCTCAAGACAAAGAGTCCCTTATGCACGAGGACCCAGGTACCAATTCACACTCTCTTAGTCCTAATGCTCCATCTAGCACTCTAGAGCAAGGAGATAATCAACCATCTACTCAATCTCCTCCTGAAAATGATCTACCTATAGCCCAAAGAAAGTCAACTAGATCTTCAAAAATTCCAGCACATTTTAAAGATTATATTGGTTATAAACATGACATTTCTAATTTTATCTCCTATAAATGTTGTAGCCCATGCTTCCAGAGTTTTATTGCATCTCTTGATTCTGTATCCATTCCCACCAACTAGAAATTAGCTAAAGAGGATCCTAAATGGAAGGAGGCAATGCTTGAAGAGATGAGAGCTTTGGAGAAGAATAGAACTTGGGAGCTTGTGGATCTACCGCAAGGTAAGCAACCTGTTGGGTGCAAGTGGGTTTTTACCATTAAACATACCCCTGAAGGGAAGGGTTGAAAGGTACAAAGCCCGTCTTGTTGCAAAAGGATACACCCAAACTTATGGGATTGACTATGATGAGACCTTTGCACCTGTTGCCAAGATGAATTCGGTAAGAACTCTTATATCTTGTGCTGTCAACTTGGATTGGGAAATATATCAAATGGATGTAAAAAATGCTTTCCTTCATGGTGATCTTCATGAAGAAGTATATATGCATATACTACCTGGCTTTGAAACAAGTCAAACAAATGGAAAAGTGCTTCATTTATGTCGATCTCTATATGGATTGAAGCAATCCCTAAGGGCTTGGTTTGATCGCTTTAGGCAATCAATGCTCAAAAGGGGTTATACACAAAGTCATGCTGATCATACACTATTCTATAAACATGCTATAATTAAGGTAGCAATCCTAATAGTATATGTAGATGATATTGTGATTACGAGGGGATGACATTGTTGAGATTGTCGATCTGAAGAAATACCATGCTCAAGAGTTTGAAGTAAAGGATTTGGGGAACTTGAAATATTTTCTTGGAATTGAAATCTCTCGTGGACCAAAGGGGATGTTTCTATCTCAAAGAAAATATGTTTTGGATCTACTAAAGGAAACTGGAATGCTCAGATGTCGTCCAGTTGCCATACCAATTGAACAAAATTGTCGTTTAAGTAAAGATGTTGGTACTCCGGTGGATAAAGAACGTTATCAGAGACTAGTTGGAAAGCTTATATATCTCTCTCACACATGACCTGATACTGCCTTTGCAGTAAGTGTGGTGAGTCAATTTATGCATGATCCTAGATCATCTCATATGGATGTTGTATATCGCATTTTGAGGTATCTTAAGAGTAGCCCAGGAAGGGGTCTTTTATACACTAAACAAGGAAGCCTACAAGTTGAGTGCTATACGGATGCTGATTGGGCTGGTTCTTTGGATGATAGACAATCAACTTCTAGGTATTGTACCTTTGTTGGAGGTAATCTAGTTGCATGGCGAAGTAAAAAACAAAGTGTTGTAGCACGGTCTACGGCTGAGGCAGAGTTTCGTTCTATGGCTCATGGTGTGTGTGAGCTGTTGTGGCTGAAGATTCTTCTAACTGAGTTGAGATTGTTTGAGAGTGGGCCCTTGATGCTATACTGTGACAACAAAGCGGCTATTGATATAGCTAACAATCTTGTTCATCATGATAGAACCAAGCACATTGAGATCGATCGTCACTTTATTAAGGATAAGTTGGACAGTGGAATTATTTGCCTACCATATGTAAAATCTGCTAGCCAGGTAGCTGATATTTTGACCATAGGGTTACCTGAAAAAACTTTCGCTTCATTTGGTAGCAAGATGGGTCTATATGATGTCTTTGCCTCATCTTGAGAGGGAATGTTGGTGTGAGTTGTAAATGCAATTAGAATTAGAGACCAAAATGTAAAATTGGACATAGATATAGTAGAGTACCTGAGAAGGATCGAGAGTGAGATCCACTCTGTTCATCCCAACTTCACTGTTCTTCCCCTTCCTCTCATCTAAGAAATTCCTCTCAAATCCACCCATTAATCTTCAACAGAATTGGTGTGATGGTGGCCTAGGCAACGAGAGATAAAACCAGAACTCCCAAAAAGACGGCCAGCATGGTGTTGGCCGCATATCAGCTCCATCACTGGCGCCTAGCGGCAGTCATCGGCAGAGACGGAGGCCGCGCTGGCAACACATCAAGATCACAAGTTGCCAGATCAAAGTGTATATCTATGTGATGGCCATGACAGAAAAACACCAACATAATTGAGTATATATTGCAGTGGTGATTAGCTGATAACATTGTCGAGGTCGACACTCATCAGCAAACTTCTCCTGGTCCGGGGTAAGCCTCGTAGTAGGGGTGTCATCGAGCACATAGCCGGCGAAGCACTTGGACTTGTTGAGCCACTGATCCTTCCCCGAGGCTAAAAATAGCTTAGCATTTTTTTTAAGAATAAAGCTTAGCATTTTTCTTTTGTAAAACTATATCTAATGGAACTAAAGAAATGTCGCTATGCGTTTTTTTTTTTTTTTTTTATCATTTTTCTATATTTAGTTATGCATTTTACATGATTCATCATATTATTCTAGCTAGTATCAAATAATGAAACACGATACAACTTCACACTAAATTCCCTGCAAACAATCTTTACTTTACAATCGGACCCTTTCTGTACAAATCAGCCCCTGGTATTTACGCAAACCCCTGACCCAAAATCCACACTTCTCGCATAACACCAGAAATGTTAACTTGATTTGAAAGTTATTATAAGCCTCGAAAGTCGGCCAAAAACTAGGCTGGAGTTTGAGTTCAGATTTCAGAGTTCTCATTCAACTTAGCCATCTTTGAATGAAAATTTAAATTACTTATATTCTGGAAAGTACTTGAAGAAGGTGACTAAATGGAAGTCCAAACATACAAGATTCTGCTTTGGCCAGCTTTGAATGAAAAAAAAAGTACTTACAATTGAATAGTACTTGAACAAGGTGACTATATGAAAGTTCAAACATCCAAGATTCTGTTTTGCATATTCTTTTGAGTAGAATGTTTAAGCAAAATCAAAAGTTACATGGCTCTAAAGATGGACATTTTCACTGTCGAAAAGCACTCGACCAGATTTTGACTGAAGTTTTGAGCATTTGAATCAAGTTTTCACTCAATGAAAAGATACCTACATGAAACTGTATACTTCAAATTCCATCTTTCGCATTGGCCAAAAATTACTTGTTTAGGCATTTTCAAATTTTAAAAAGAGCATTCAAATAGTTTTTAATTGATTCAAACTAGTATTAAATGAGCTCCAAATCTTGTTTCGACATTTGATTTGAAAACTAACCATGCATATGAGTTCAAATTCATATGCAATAACATGAACTGCACATGATAATAGTTTGTTTAATTTGACACGTACAAGAGGTGTCACAAGACTAACGTTCATCTAAGCAATCTTATAGTCGAAGTTCTCCCTAGCTATTATTGGTTGAACAAGCGGCAACTGCAACGCTGCCAAAGCTCCAAATACATTTCCATCCAAAGCTTCACTGACACGCCAAGAACCACAAATAATCTCCATATACACTTGCGGTGAGCAGTTGCAAATTAAGTTATGGATTTCTTCCAGCAGAAGCCAGTACCTTCATCTCCTATTGATGAAGTAGAATTATTCCCGTGCTTCCAACTAAGCCAGCACCTTCATTTCCTATATATGCTCCCACTTTTAGACGAATGATGAGCATGCCAGTGAGCCAGTCTGAATATGCTAGAGTAAGCAGCCCTCGTGTCGTCGCTCAGAAATTCAGGTTGCTCTGCAGTTACCAAATTGTTCGCCAGAGTGCAAGGCATCATCTCCCCTGTTTCTCCATCCACACACACTCAAGCGGTTGTGAATATTCTGTATGTTCCTCCATATTTGATCTCATCATATCAACTATTTTAAAAGAGGTCTTTTAAAAAGGATGAATTGTAAAAATGGGTAACTAGTTGAATTAATAATCGCAGTGCTGCCTCCTTTGAAAACATGGTCTTAATTTTGGGAAGCAGTTGTACAAATATCTGAAACAATATATAGCACGAAGGGGATCATCAGTCGGGTCCAATTTTTTGCAAGGCATCGTCTCATCATCTATCCCTCCTCCACACACATAGACACAAACGGTTGTGAATATTCTTTATGTCCCTCCACATCTGATCACTTGCTCTCATCATAAAAGGATGAATTGTAAAATGGGTAGCTACATGCCGAGATCATCAGTGGGGGTCCGATTCCGCATTAAATTACTGATTCCTCGTACAAAATGAGCAACGCCATCAGAAATTTCGGAAAGACGCGTACTCCTGCGTGTACGTGCACGTCCACAGTAGCCAGCTCGTACAGCCTGCAGAGGTAGCTAGCCGCGGTGTACGTGACACATCGCACGGTTGCGTATCGATCGATCGGCCGGTGCGCGCGCGCAGCTCTCTCGATCTAGCTATATATACGTACTCGTCAGCTGGCACTCCCTCCTCCTGCAGCGAGCGGCCAACACACTGCACGGCGCCTGAACAGTAGAGCGAGCTAGCTAGCCTCGATCCGATCCCTCTTGGCCAACCATGGCCCGCGGCGGCCTCGTCGTCGTCTTCGTGCTCGTCCTCCTCGCCGGCGCTGCTCCTTGGGCGTCGTCCGACGACTACGATGACCATGGCATAGCTGTGTGGTCAGGGCCGGTCGACGGCAAGGGAAACCTAGGTTGTTAATTATCATCTTCTGCTGCTTAATTCGTATGCTATGCATTTTGCTACTTGAGCTCTCGATCTGCTTTGATTTTGGGCTGGCGCGGGCGTTATGTACGTTAAGGTGGGAAAGGACAGGCTCTTCGTCCTCAGTGTTAGTTTGCCTCCTTTCTATACAGACAGGGGTCAACACTCTAGTGCATGTCAGGAGGTCGTTGATCTGATTCTGCAAAAGCCCAGCTGCGCTTTGGAGTATATCAATTCCTTGTATCCTTATAGATCTGAACTTATATTAAAATATGATGCCATGTTTGAGCTAGTGTTATAGGATTTTCTTTGTGGTGTTTTTCCTTGGTTCCATTTTTATTTCCTTGATTTGATGCCACGTTTGGGGTAGATAAGTTTATTGCCTTGATATATATATATATTATATATAGGTGCTTTTAGTTACACACCCATATTCAAAAAACCACATTGTGTATATGTTTATACTTGTTTATTGCTATTTGTTTAGATGGATATTTATATATTCTAGAACTTACGAAAATATTTATGATATGATGCCATGTTTGAGCTAGAATGAAGGATTGTTCTTTGTGGAAATTTTTTCCTTGGTTCCATTTTATTTCCTTGATATGATGCCACGTTTGGGGTAGATACAGTAGTATTGCCTTGATATATATATATATATATATATATATATATATATATATATATATATATATATATATATATATATATATATATATATATATATATATATATATATATATTTACTTTCTGGCTTAGCTACGTCTCTGTTTCAACCCATGTCCCCATACATCATAATTTTGGATGAGGATGTCTTTTATTTCACCCGGTTGTACTGTAGTTTTAGATTCGAGTCATGGAAGGCACTCCACTCCTGGGTGATGGAAGCCTAATAATCACCCAAATTCTAGCACCTACCAGTTTTGTGTGATTTGTAGTTTCCAAGTCGCTCTATAGACAGACCCTTGATTTGAATTGCTTGGGTTGGGATTAATTGGATTGATCCTAATAATCTACCCCACCATATGCAGATGGAATGTGCGAGTACGGCGACAATGTAGGCAAGACCGTCGCCTCGTTAAATTCGGCTGGTGGCTGATTTGATTTGTTGTGAGAGAAAAGTCTTTGTTGGCTGCGGCTGGTGCTGGTTTGATGTGAGACAAAAAAATCTTTGTTGGCTGGTGGCTGGTGGCTAACAAGCCAGGCCTTTTATGGACCTGGTGGCTGGCTTCTACAAGAACACCTATACCTGCGGAAGATGCTACAGAGTAGGTCTCGCGCGCGTCAATCTAATCCATGCATGTTTATCAGATCAGATCAATTGATGCCTGCATTCCATGTGTGCAGATCATGTGCACCACCGATCCAGCATGCAGCGAGAAGGGGGTCCGGGTCACCGTCACGGACATTTGCCGCGCCCCGGAGTGCGCCCGAGGCGCCACCGTCTTCGACCTCACGGGCTATGCCTTCGGCAGGATGGCCCAACCTGGACGCGAGAGCGAACTGCGCAGCGTCCCGGGAGGCCTCATCGCTATCCGCTATAAGCGGTAGGTTTATTAATGATTACATTTCTA
Source organism: Hyparrhenia diplandra (assembly GCA_015847255.1). NCBI lineage: Eukaryota > Viridiplantae > Streptophyta > Magnoliopsida > Poales > Poaceae > Hyparrhenia > Hyparrhenia diplandra. Next base: position 109,320 of record JADLZK010012824.1, read on the forward strand.
TATTGGCCACTAGCAAGTACTCACAGAAAATGAAAATAAAGAGATTTGCCATTTCTCTGTCACCTTATTTGTGTCAAGATATCTCATACTTTTAGTTTTGTTCACTCCTCTTCTTTCATGTTCCATCGTAGAACAGTAGGGCTTGATCTTTACTAGATGTGCATTTTTTATTTTTAAATTTGAAGGTTAGAACAGTATTTCTGTTGTTCATTTTTACACTTGTGATGTATACGGTAAGTGGAGCTTGCTTGTAGTGTACTAGTGTCAGTGCTATACACTTGTCCTTGTGTTTTTATCTGCTACATAATAGCCATTTGTCTCCGGCGTCACTAGGCGGCGCACGTGCACCAGGAACCGGAGCGGCGCACGCGCGCCAGTTCTGTTACCAGTGCACGCGCATGGCCCATTTCCCCTGTTTATCCCGCGCGGCCCGTTTCCAATGTCAGGCTTATTTGGCCAAGTTTTTTTCAGACCCATATCAATTTCTGGTTTCTCCTGTCTAGCTTCATTGGGCCAAGTTTTTTTTAGCCGGGCTATATTATTTTCTAGTTTCTCCTGTCTAGCTTCATTGGGCTAAAAAATTTTATTGTCTACAAGCTAAAATTTTTCTTTTTGGGAAATCGGGTTTGTGGGTGAAGTATACGGGCGGGGATGGTTTCATATATAAATGAAAGTGAAAGTAAAAATCCACATATAGATGAAAAGTGAAAAAATAAAATTGAAAAGATAAATGTTGCTTCCGTTGTCTTGAAGACTTCAAGTTAGGGAGTACTTTGTACATGGAAATAAGGACATATTTGTCCAGATAAATATATGTGTTTGCAAAATAATTAACAAATATAAATCCACATGTGCCTTCTCTTGATTTGTAGCTAAAAATCTCTGAAAAAAGACAAAGGTAAGCTAATTAGAAACTTTGTACTCTGGTTTATAAATTTACACCTAGAAAATATATAAAACTTGTAACTATCAAATCATAAACTTTATACTATACTTGTAAAACTTTGAACTACCAAATTAGAAACTTTGTACACATTTTGGTTTATAAATTTACACAAGAATTACATAAAACTTTTAACTATTAGATCATAAACTTTATACTATAGTTGTAAAACTTTGAACTACCAAATTATAAACTTTGTACTCGTTTGTTTTAAAAATTTACAGTAGAATTATATAAAACTTTTAACTATTACATCATAAACTTTATACTACCAAATTATAAACTTTGTACTCGTTGGTTAATAAATTTACAATTTAATTATACAAAACTTTTAACTATTAAATCTTAAACTTTTTAATGTGGTTTTAAAACTTTGAACTACTAAATTATGAACTTTTTACTCGTACGTTTATGAGTTCACACACGGATTTTTAAAAACTTTGAACTATTAAATTATAAACTTTGTACGGATAGGTTCTAAAAGTTTGAACTAATAAATTATAAACTTTCATTACACGTTAGGTTATAGAAAATTTCTACTCGTTGGTTTATAAATTTACACCACAATTATATAAAACTTTTAACTATGAAATCATAAACTTTATACTATAGTCTAAAGTTCATGAACCCACATGCTAAAAAATATACCCATTAACTATGGAAGTCTCATGGAACTTCTTTGGTGGATGCTTAGTCAAGCAAAAGCAACCACGACCTGCCGCTCTTGAAAGATGAAGAGCCATGACGAGATGAAACGAAAGTGCAGAGAACATCCATTCCAAACCAACTAGCTGCATGCGGCTGAACAAAGCAAGTGTGTTTGTTACGAGAAAACAAGAGCATGTGTTGTACCCGACAAGAAACATGATCACAATCACACCGGGGGGTCTTTGGCAAAGTCACTTTCAATAGAACATTGATCTGTTTCTCATTGAATTGTTTTGAGTAAATTTGTCCCTCAAATATATTACAAACCTGGTATTTCAAAGCCATAAGCAACTTATGAAAACATCTTTGAAGCTGGATATAGCATTTTAGTAATCAAATGCATAGATAAACATAGTGCAATAATTGATACCGCTAGCAGAAGACTAACCTCCATAGGAAGATAATTTGGTCTTTGATGACAGCCCACTTGCAAGCAAGGTAAAAGTGATGTGCTGAAAACTGAAGCCATAAATCTCCAAGAAGTATTGCACCACAATCTTAGAGGTACCACGATCAACAATAGGGAATCTATAATAGGAAAACCATTGAAATCCTGTCAGTGCATTATATCGATGATATAATAACAGAGACACACATAGAGATTTGTTGAAACAAATTATTGACCCAAACTCCTATAGAACCTCATCATAATAATTCAGAATTATCAATCTCCCTGTCATGCATTCATCGACATCCTACAAATCATGCAGATTCGGACATACTACACATTGAGAGACACACTACAGAGAGAGAATACAAAAAAGTATTCAAAACGATTGTTGTATTCTCAAAGGCAAAAGGCTAGCATATATCGATGTATAAAAACAAATGAATAAAAACTTCGAAGAAGCATCTAGTTTGTTTCATTAGCTAGTTTCATTATCTATCCGGATCATGCTTGCAGACTAATCATTAAAACTCATACTTGCGGACTAATGCTGCATCAAAATGACAACTCTCCTCTTTGCTCATAAAAAAAAAAAGGGCAAGCAGATATGTGGCCATTCATCTCGGCAGTCTTTAGGACATACCTTTGTTTTGGTCTCAAAGCACACATCCGATTCTTGCTGCAGCCAGAGTGAGAGATGACTAGCAACATGCTTGCCAACAAAAACAAGGCATGCGGGGAGCATCCTGGCTCAATCACACTATCAAACTTGCCAAAATGCTCAACGATAGTCACAATCGACTGGTCAACTTAAACACAAGGTTGCCCATAGCTGCAAATCCACGGATCATTTCGCTAGCACCTGCATATTTCATAAAAAGACCAAATTGGTAGTTAGTACTTGAGAATAGTGTGCATAAGTTAGATTACTAGCTGGTAATAGTAGCTACTTAGAGACATAGAGAAATTAAGCCTATAAAGACATACAAATATAGAGAGATAGAAAAAGAAATTCTATCAATGAAGACATAGAAATTCTAGACTAGGCCTATAAAGACATACAAATATGGAGAGATAGAGAATTTCTATATCAGTAAAGACATAGAACTTCTAGACTAAGCCTATAAAGACATACAAATATAGAGAGATAGAAAGAGAAATTCTATCTATAAAGACATAGAAATTCTAGACTAGGCCTATAAAGACAAATGCCCAAAAACACATTGACTGGTAGGGGCAGTTTTTTTTTTTTGAAAAAGAAAAAAAAACAGAAAACCAATGCCTAGTAGGGGGCATTAACTTTGCCCCAAAACCCATTGCCTAATAGGGGGCAAACTTTTTATCCTAAATACAACAAGGCCCAAAACCCATTGCCTAATATGGGGCATGATCTTTTTTTCAAAAAGATAAATACAATGACTAGTAGGTAGGGGAAGTTTTTTATTTTTGAAAAGAAAAAAAACAGAAAAACAATGCCTAGTAGGGGGCATTATCTTTGACCCAAAACCCATTGCCTAATAGGGGGCACAAACTTTTTTCATAAATACAACAAGACACAAAACCCATTGCCTAATAGGGGGCATGATCTTTTTCCAAAAAGATAAATGCCCAAAAACACATTGACTAGTAGGGGGCATTTGTTTTTATTTTTGAAAAGAAAAAAGGCTTTAAAAAAAACAATGCCTAGTAGGAGGCATTATCTTTGACCCAAAAACCATTGCCTAATAGGGGGCAAACTTTTTTCTAAATACAACAAGGCCCAAAACCCATTGCCTAATAGGGGCATGATCTTTTTTCCAAAAAGATAAATGCCCAAAGACACATTACCTAGTAGGGGGCAGCTTTTATTTTTGAAAAGAAAAAATAACCCATAAAACCAAAGCCTAGAAGGACTCGTAGCACATTTAATCGACCTACGGATTCGGACATAAAAAATGGGACAATCCCAAACAAAGCTATCAAACATGATCACACTAACAAAAGTAGTTGCAATAGACATCTAGAATCTACTTACATATATACAAAGGTTCCACTAGCTGTTCCAAAATAAGCCACCCGACAAAATGCCAACTCCCGGAATGGCACATACACAAATTAATTGGTTAAGATCACAATTCATTCAAAATTTTGGATACACCAATTACAAAACAAAGTAATTTGGACATACCGCCACCCGATACCATGACTCATGATGGAAGGAGGGCATGGTGTTGCTGTCATACCGTGAAACGACAATAAATGCATGAGTGGACTACAACATGCAGTAAGAAGTATTAGCTAGAAGATGATATGCAGTCTCATGTAGGATAACAAAGTCGCTAAAATGTCATGGGCTTATCCAAATAACATACATCCACAAGAGCCACAAAATAAACTGTCATCATAGTAGAAGCTTCACCATCATCAAAAGGTTGGTGCTCCCCCTTTGGAATGGATAGGGTACAATTATCCCGCAAATTGAAGATCAATAAGCTATCATTCTTTTGACTGCATTGCATATTCAGCTAGATACGTGCTTTTAAAAGCAAGGGCAGATGATGTATTAAACATTTGAATTTCTATTTATCTTTTGCGGGGAGAAAGAAATATAACTTTGTATATGAGAAAGTGCAATCATCACAGATATGATACAACTTACGATTTAATTTAATCAAGCATGTGCTTCAGTGCTAATGACAAAAGATATAACAATGCTAATGACAAAAGATATAACAATTCCATTTGTGCTAATGACAAAAGATATAACAATTCAGATCGACTTATTACATGCAATACAAGTGTATATTAACCATTTGCACCACCATGTTTATTATGACGAGATCTATAAAACTAGATCCATGTTGGATATGCTTTGAGAAAATTTTTGGATTAATATATCTCCCTCTCCCTCTCTCTCCCTTACCTCCCTCTCCCCCCCTCTATCTCTCTCCTTCTCCAAGGATTAGAAACTTTATATTGGTAGGTTGAAAACTTTAAGTAATGGCACTAAAATATTTATATCAATAGCCCAAAATAACTTTATTCTAGGTATATTATAAAACATTTTTGTAGCAAAACAAAACTTTCAGCTATGACATTATATGACTAGTCCAAAATAACTTTACAAAGTTTGCTATGTCATGGTTCAAAGTTTTGTAAAAATCGAGTGCAAAATTTTCAACCTATTAGTACAAAGTTTCTAATGTTATAGTCTAAAAGTTTTGAACCTAGCAAAAAAAAGTTTATAAATAATATAGTCTAAAGTTTTTTTATAGATCTGAGAACTATGGCTACGAGATGAAGACAACAAGTTATTTCTTGACCAGCCATGAACAACGTCTAAATCACCTTCAACGCCCGAAGGAACCGCACCCGCCCTCTTCCTCCGGCCCCTTCCCGTCCGCCTCCGGCATTCTCGCCGGTGAGCGCCGGGAGAGGGGCCCCAAGCCTCTAGTTTGTAGTAGTAGTTATCTAGTAAGTAGATCTTTTGTGCCTCTATGGCTTTGTCCCTTCGTGGTTGTCTCGGCTTGGGCTGCGTCGCCCGCCGCCGTCGTCGCCGGTTTCGGCTTCTTCTTTGTCGCCGTCGTCGCCGCCCGTGTTTGTAGTAATAAATCCATTCGAACCCCCTCGCTCATACGCCATCGCCGCTCCCCCTGCAGATCTCGTCTCCCTCACCCCATCTTCTCCCCAACCCGCCTCCCTCGCCGAGATCCGTTTCCACCTTCTCCATGTCCGACGCCGCCATCCACTCCTACCTCCGCCTCCGCCCTTCGCCCGGTCGGTCTTCCGGAGGACCATGCGCCACCGTTCGGGAAGTGAGCCTCCCACCGGCCCGACGACGACCACCATCTATCCACCGACGCCGGTTCAACCTTCATCTCCGGGCCGTTGGTGATGATTCGGCAAGACGTCGTCGTCGACCACTACAAGCTTCCACTACGTGAAGCCCTTCCGCAACACTGCAACTACGCGCCCATGGGACGCCGCTGCAGCTCGCCGGCGATCTTCCTGCCGGTGGTGGTGCCTGGATCTAGATCTAGGGGTCTGTTGTGTAATTTGGTCCTTCTCCAGGGACCTTTCTGTAAGACTGCTGCTTTATATTAATATATGAGTTGTTTATTGTCAAAAAAAACGTCTAAATCACCTTAGCCTTCTCTTCCTAGCACCAGTTAGAAAAAAGAAGGCACAGGAACAGACAGTTTAACTCTTTTGACATCACAATTCACAAACTAGCTGGCTGCCAAATCTTGGAAATCAGAACTGTAAGATTGTATTTCCTCAATTAGGGCTAACCCTAGAAGGGTAGTCATATAGATGCATACATGGGCCTCATGGGCCTAGCCTCATGGGCCTAATACTCATACTCCAACACCCCCCCGCAGTCTGAACTACCGTCGCAGCGGAGTTTGCAGACTGGACACGAAAAGAAGTACAACACAGGAGCCCCCCCACAGACGCAACTAGCCACGGGTGATGTTGAGGCTGGAGCGAAACTCGGTGAAGGTCGAGGATGGGAGACCCTTGGTGAAGATGTCGGCGAACTGGGAGGTGGTCGGGACATGCAGGACCCGAACTTCGCCGATGGCGACCCGATCACGGACAAAGTGTAGATCGATCTCCACATGCTTGGTCCTCTGGTGCTGCACAGGGTTGGTGGAGAGGTAGACGGCGCTGACGTTGTCGCAGTAGACCAGTGTGGTCCGGGAGAGAGGGCTGTGGAGCTCGGCGAGGAGCTGCCGGAGCCAGGAAGCCTCAGCCACGCCGTTAGCAACAGCGCGGTACTCCGCCTCAGCACTGGAGCGGGAGACGACCGGCTGACGCTTGGCTGACCAGGACACCAAGTTGCCGCCAAGGAAGACGGCGTAGCCAGAGGTGGAGCGCCGAGTGTCAGGACACCCGGCCCAGTCAGCGTCAGTGTACACCACCAGCTCAGCGGAGGGAGACCGGTGAAGCAGCAACCCGTAGTCAACAGTGCCGCGGAGGTAGCGGAGGAGGCGCTTGAGAGCAGTCTGGTGGGGCTCTCGAGGATCATGCATGTAGAGGCAAATCTGCTGCACGGCATAGGTGATGTCCGGTCTGGTGAAGGTGAGGTACTGAAGTGCACCAGCGAGACTCCGGTACTCAGTGGGGTCTGCCACTGGACTGCCCTCGGCCTCTGACAGCTTGCCCTGTGTGTCAACCGGAGTGGAGCAAGGCTTGCAGCTCGTCATCCCTGCTCGCTCCAGGATATCAAGAGTGTACTGCCGCTGGTGAAGAAGTAGTCCAGTGGGACGAGGCTCGACAGTGACCCCGAGAAAGTGGTGGAGCGTGCCCAGATCCTTCAAAGGAAACTCCTGCTGAAGAGCGCTGATGATGCGGTGTAGTAGTGAAGGACTGGAGGCTGTGAGGACAATGTCATCAACATAGAGCAGCAGGTACGCAGTCTCAGCTCCATGGTGGTAGATGAACAGGGACGTATCTGACTTGGCCTCTACAAAGCCCAGTGACACCAAGAAGGCTGCAATCCGAGAGTGCCACGCCCGAGGGGCCTGCTTGAGGCCGTAGAGAGACTTGTTGAGCCGGCAGACCATGTTAGGACGAGAAGAGTCGACAAACCCCGCCGGCTTCGGCCGGCAGCAGAGACTGTCTCGGTAAGGCTCCCATGCAGGAAGGCATTCTTGACATCCAGCTGATGTACCGGCCAGGAGCGAGCAAGAGCCAGTGAGAGCACCGTGCGGACGGTGGCCGGCTTCACCACCGGGCTGAAGGTCTCATCATAGTCGACGCCCGGGCACTGAGTGAACCCGCGAAGAACCCAGCGAGCCTTGTACCGCTCCAGGGTACCATCGGCCCGCCGCTTGTGTGTCCAAATCCACTTGCCGGTGACGACGTTGGAGCCAGGCGGGCGGGGCACCAGATCCCAAGTCTGGTTAGCGAGGAGAGCCGCGTACTCCTCTTCCATAGCACAGCGCCAGTGAGGGTCGGACAGGGCCGCGCGAACGGAAGAGGGTACCGGGGAGACCTGCGAGTCTCCAGGCATCGCCGCAAGAGCCCGGGGCCGCAGAGTACCCGCCGCGTGCCGCGTCACCATCGGGTGAACGTGACGCGGGTCGCGGTGGAGAAGCGGCGGGTGGTACACCGGCATCATAGGACGCTGCAGCGGGACCCACGGCGGGGGAGTAGGCGTAGCCGACGGTGAGGAGGGTACCGCCGGTGAAGCGAGGGGCCACCCCCGGTGGCGAAGGTGGCGACCGCCCGCGCCCATCGCCGTAGACGAGGCCGAAGCGTCCGGCGGTGCAACGGCACCCGCTGAGCGCTCGGGCCGAGTAACGTGCACCGGCGTCCCCGGGCCCGCTGGCGGTGGCCGCCCGGAGGGGCGAGGCCACCGGACTCGCACAAGTTGCCGAGTCGGGTGCGGCACCGGGGTGGCGAGCCGACACGGGCGGCAGGACCCGGGCAGAAATGCAAAGGTGGTGGGCCACTGTGTCACGGGACACACACATCTCAAAGAGGTCGAGGTCCGAAGGGGAAGCCGGGAGGTGGTGGTGGTGGAGAAGGGGAAGACTGACTCATCAAACACTACATGGCGAGAGATTAGGACCCGACGAGAGGTGAGGTCATAGCACCGGTAACCCTTGTGGTCGGGAGAGTAGCCGAGGAAGACACACAGGGTCGAGCGGGGGGCCAGTTTGTGGGGAGCAGTAGAGGCGGTGTTGGGGTAGCACGCACACCCAAAGACACGGAGGTGCTCATAGCGAGGAGGGGTGCCGAAAAGGGCATGGTGAGGTGTGGGAGCTGGGCAGGCAGCGGAAGGAAGGCGGTTGAGGAGGTAGGTGGAGGTGTGAAGACTCTCGCCCGTAAGCGTAAAAAGCAGAAGGGACGCCGCGTAAGAAGGGTGCGCAGGACGCCGTTCGTGGTACGGGATCATGCGCTCCGCCTTGCCGCTCGGGAGGAAGTATACGGACAAGACATGCGGGCCGGACCCCGTGCTCAAGGAAGAAGGCACGGAGGGGCTGTTATCGAACTCACGGCCATTGTCACACTGAACGGCCTTGATGGTGCAGCCGAACTGAGTCAACACCCATGCGAAAAAGTGGTGAAGAGAGGGAAAAGCGTCCGACTTGGCACGCAAAGGGAAAGTCCACGAATAATGCGAAAAATCATCAACCACCACCAAATAGTATTTATAGCCAGAGTTACTGATGACAGGAGATGTCCAGAGGTCGCAATGTATAAGATCAAAAACATGAGCCGCATGTGAAGTAGAAGAAGAAAAAGGAAGATGAACATGGCGGCCCAGTTGACACGCATGACACAAATGCTCATCGTGAGCTCGAGTACATCGAATGTCTGAGCTACGGCTAAGCCGCATCAAGGCGCCACGCCCGGGATGGCCGAGACGGCGGTGCCAAGTAGTAGAGGAGGTAGTGGCGGCGAAAAGCAAATGACGACAAAAAGGCCGACGAATTTAAGAGGAAGAAGACGCCGGAAACCGAAGAGTGTAAAGGGGCCCCGTGCTGCCACACCGAGCAGAGGACGCCGGGAAGCCAAATCCTTCACAAGAAGACCAGAGGAGTCAAACTCAACGTAACAAGAATTGTCACCGTAAAACGACGAATAGAAAGGAGGTTGTGAACCATGGAACGAGCAACAAGAACATCGGGAAGATTTAAAAGACCCGCGGAGCCCCGGGCGGCACCCACGGAAGTGACAGGAAGACACGACCCATTTGCAACCATGATGGACGAAGGAAGGGAGGAAGAAGGAGGGGGCGAACCGACGAGAGTATACCGTGGTCGGGAGTGGTGTGGTACGTGGCACTCGAAGTCGGCGACCCACTCGCCCGGCCAGAGGGGTCGAGACGCCGCGTGGTAGGCGCCCAAGGCCGCCAGTCCCAACCGACCGGCTCGGGCGAGGCACCGGAGGAGCCTGTGGACGCCGAGTAGGCGCCGGGGGTCCGCCCACGGAGTCGTGGTAGTACCGGAGGAGCACCAGCCGAACATGGCCGCCGGTGGATGAGGCGTGCCCATGGGAGCCGGCGCGCTGGAAGGGCCACATCGAGATGTGCCCCGACCACGGTGCCGGAGAGTGGGCCAGGGTGCACCCCGAGGAGGCGCGGGCGCCGGAGGGTGGCCACCACCACCGCCTCCGCCACCACGACCACCGCCTTTGCCGCCACGGCGACGGCGGCCCCCACCACCACCGGCCCCCCACCACCGCCGCCCGGGGGGGGTGCCAAGGAGAGACGACGGAGTGGACGGGCGCAGAGATGGAGTCGCGGCGAGTGCGTCGTAGTGGGACGTGGGTGCCGGCGCAGAGACCGCCACAAGCTGAACTCCCCTGGCTGAGCTCCTCCATGACAAGGTCGTCACGGATGATGTACTGGGAGAAGTCTTCTTCTTCCTCCATCTTTTGGATGATGTACTCTTCTTTGGAGTAGTTGATTCTTCTTTCTCCGTGGATGTATTAGGTGTAAGGGCTTTAGCCTCTTCACTTACCTTATCTTCTTCTAGATTCTTCATCCATCTTCTATTATGACGACGACAAGTCGCCTCGCTTTTTCCCTTGGGATTTGTATACTCATTATAACTATTAAAGTAAACACGTACCTTCTCTTTAGGAAATTGGAAATGAATCTCTCCTGTATGGATGTAGATGATTGCACGAGTAGTGTTGAGGAACGGTCTCCCAAGCACTAGTGGAGGATCTTCTTCTTTCCCCATGTCCATGACGACAAAGTCGGTGAGAACATAGTGGTCCATAATCTTGACTCGGTACGTTTTTGGCAATTCCTTCAGAACTCTATAAGATTGGTCCGCCATCCGTAGCTGCACATATGTTGGTTGCAACGGCAATTTTCCAAATAATAATTCATATGTAACCTTTGCCATTAGATTAATACCAGATCCCGTAGATCGCAATATGTATTATAGAAATTCCAATCGATTAATAGAGCAATGAATAGTAGGGGTACTGGATCGCCTTGCTTACGAAGCATTGAGATTCAAGTAAATGGTCATTATAAGATGTTGTTTTATTTACTACCATTACCTTTGTAGGTCAGGTGCCGCCATGTTCTTGTTCCGATTCGATTCCTCCTTACGTTCTTGTTGTAACTTTCTATCTTTGGTTCTAGAACATAATGATTGGCATTCGGGAATAAGTAAGAGAGGTGTGTACCTTGTTCTTGAAAGTGAATTTCTCCCTCTTCCCTTTGATGTTGAAAACAATCTTCGTGACCGTCTACGTAGATGATAGCTTTAGCCGAGCATAAGAATGGTCTACCAAGTATGATTGTTGCTCTTTCATTTCTTAGGTGTCTACAACTCGCTAAGTCTGGCCGCACGTAAGAGCCTCTCGATTCCTACACACACGTCTTCAAGGATCCCCGGGATAACGTAATGATTGATCCGCAAGCTCGCAAGCACATATTCGTTTTCCAAAGTGGTTCACTATAAATCTTTTCATAAATTACCTTTGGTAGTATGTTGACGCTTGAGCCAAAATCACAGAGAACATTGTCGAATGTGTGTTGTCCAATCTTGATTGTAATGACTGGCCTCCCTGGATCTTCCTTCTTAGGTGGCATCGAGTCATCCAACCAACAGCCTTCCCGAGGTCTCTATAGTAACGACCGCATTATAAATATCGACAAGGTTTGCGGTTTCTAATTCTTCCGGCTGCCAGGAATCTTACCCGGTGTGGTTAGTGGAATGTATAACCGAGAAATCTGAGATTCTATCATTTTATTAAAGCCGTGCTGATTCTTTATAGCTGAAGAAAAGCTTTCTAAACGAGTATTGATAAGTTCTAAAGTTTTATCATTAGTTGCTATTTTTCTAGATAGATTCTCCATGGTCTTACCTTGGTTAACAACAAGGTCTCTCAAAGAAGGTTGATAAGTATTAAAATTGTTACCTGGATTGTTACCTTGGTAGTTTCCTTGATAGTTGGGCCTCTGTTGGTTCCAACCTTGATTCTGTTGAGGACGGAAATTATTGTTGTTATTGATAAAATTAATGTCCTCCAGGATCTCTGGACAATTCCTGCCAGTGTGGCCTAAGTTTCCACATTCTTCACATGTCATGTATGAGTCTTGAATTTGCATAACTGCCTTGGGTTGAGGATCTCTATCCTCGAGCTTCTTCATTATAAGGTCCATTTTAGCAGATAGCATATCTACTTCTTTAAGCTGGTGCATTCCTCTTTTGCGAGATTGACGCTCTTCACTCCAACCTTGGTTGGAAGCCATCTTCTCCACAAGTTCTGTGGCACGAGTTAGTGTAAGTGATAAGAAAGCACCACCAGCTGCAGCATCCATAGTTTCACGAGCACTGGGAACAAGCCCATGATAGAAAGTCTGCATCAACAGCCACTTCTCCATCCCATAGTGTGGACATTCTGAAATATATTCTTGGAAACACTCCCATGCTTACGGGACTGATTCATCATGTTGTTGTTGAAAATTCGATATCTTCTCTCTTAAGGCATTTGTCTTGCCTACAGGAAAGAACTTAGCAAGAAAGGCTGTGGAACAAATATCCCATGTTGTATTCTTATCTTTCGTAGCATAAAACCATTGCTTAGCTCTTCCCAATAGTGAGAATGGAAAGAGACGGAGCAAGATTGCATCTTCGGATACGTCCTTCATAGTAAATGTGCTGCAAATCTCCAGGAAGTGTTGGAGATGAGCATTAGCATCTTCATGTGCCTTTCCACAAAATTGACTAGCTTGCACCATATTGATGAGCCCTGGCTTAAGCTCAAAGCCTTTGTCTCCAACCTCTACCTTCGGACCAACGAGAATGTTGTCCGTGGTAGGAGCTGAGAACTCACGAAGTGTCTTGGTTGCCATAGCTTCAAATTCAGATGTCAAGTCTTTAGTAACTTGATTAACTTCCGATTCAGTAGGTCTTGGTGTCTCGATGATGATGATGATGATGATGATGATGTAGGTCTTTGGAGTTTGTCCGAAGTTTTGCTCTTGCCACGCCTGATTAATTTTTCAGGATCTTCAATAAAATTTTCTGGAAGGTTCCAATTCATACATATATTTTTCCCTGCATAAGATCAAAACAAAATAGAGAACAGGGGTGAACCTGTTTGAGTATGTGATAATGGGTTCTCAATGCATTAGGTGATGTAAGGGATCTCTCTGGTTTCCTTATATGATGTGTTTAAAAGATTTTTGGCTAGCACCCTTTCTAACTAGTAAAGTCAGAAACAATACTAACTTAATAGGAATAACACTTTCTAAGTTTTGGCTAATACCCTTCCAAACTAGAGAAAGCTGGAAAGAAGCACTAGAAAAACTTTTGAAGTTTTGAAAACATCTTTTCAAAATTGAAAGATTGACTATGCTCTCCCAAACTAGGAAAGTTTTGAAAAACAAAGTCAAGAAAAAATTTTTTTTTCTAAATAGACTACGCCTTCCCCGGCAACGGCGCCAGAAATGCTTGTTGATATTTCTTACACGATCCCAATTAGGAAGGCGAAAGAAATATATATGGGATATCTATCTAATCATGTTAGCTTGGATATGGGATTAACCTCATGATCCAACAAAGCGGAGTTAGGCGGTATTAGTAGTGGGATGTAAACTTAGCATCATTATCCATAGTGGAGTTAATCTCACCAGGATATGTACTCAAGGTATACCACTCATTTCTAGGCATTATCTATACACTAGTCCGTCACCCTATCAATAATGCTCAAAGAAATGCGGGGCATGGTATTCTTGATTGGCCTTGATAAAAGAATGAACATGATATCTGCAAAGTTTACAGATAGAAATACCAATTGTAGCACTTCACCGGGAGTAATCCAGGTATCGTATTTATATTTTACCACGGGGAAAGGGAGTCTATGAAAAGTAGAGAGAAAAGGATGTCTAATGATTTATATTGTGATTTATTTATGAGATCCACCTTACAGTATTGTAATGCAGAGTAGCCATTTGCATCTAACATTACTCAACAGGATAAGTCACAGGATAAAGATAAATATATAATTGATAAATACCCAAGTCTAAGATCATCATAAGCCACTAGTGTCATACGAGCTATTAACATGTTATAGAAAGAATAGAATGAATATTCCTAAGATACTCCTAATCATATATGTCAAATGAATACTACAATTAGTGCAATACATCTAGCTATCATGGCAAGGTTGGATTACTTCTATACATGGCAAGCATTACCAATAACAACCAAGGACTAAACTTGATCATTACCGTAATAATAAAACTTCGACTAGTCCTACATTCGGAGGGTGGATTCCAAAGGACTCAACAGACATCACTCCCCCGCGATCTACCACACGGCCCGAATGTAGGGTGCAATTGCAGATAAACGTTGTATAAACACCACGTTTACACATTGCTTATCACCCACATAGTGATCATCTATATGGATGCTATACAATTTCATGCATAAAATATAAAGCAATCTTACTAAACTAAACATATAATCATAGCAAGCATAAACACATATCAATAAGAATATAATAATTATAAAGATCAAAGCCATAACAATTGTATTCTAAATATAAAAGTACTTACAGATCGAATACAAGAGAGAAGTCTCAAGAACGATGATCCTTGCTACTTCTTGACTATCGGGAACTCAAGATGAACTTGATCTTCAACTAGAACTCGCTAGATAGCTAATTACTTCTAGTATGAACTAGGGCTTAGGTCTAGACTTGGCTGGACTAGATGGGTATGAGTTGATGAATGAGTATGATAATGAAATTGTTATCACCGGGTCACCGGTCTTCTTATATAGTACTTGGCGATGAACGCCAACCCTTAGATCAAACCGACCTTCAACAACGGTGTAGATACAACCTCAAAGTCGGTGGTAAACCGACCTAGAAAGGAGAGGTCGACAGGGGGCCCACCTGGCGGCCGGCCTAGTTGGCACCGGCGCCGCCCGTGGTGGCATGCCACCTCTTCCCGTCTTTTTGGTGTCCTCTCGGTATCTTCTAGAATGGTTTAGTCCACTTTTTCGGGTTGAGTTACTTCACGGTCAAGTCTTGTCTTCATATGTCTTGTATATTCCGTAACTTTCTCCATTCTTCTCTCGCAATTATCTATCAAGTCCCTCGGAAAGTCACAGAATACCAAAACTCGTGGAATTATGTTAGTTAGACCCCTAGACTTATATTTGGTCTTTGACTTGCCCTTATTTCATGTTATTTATCTTATAAAATTATGCTATAACAGGTGTCAACAGCCGCGGAGGACGTTGAGCACCCGGGATACGGTCCTCCTCCACGGGCCAGCCAAGGTCGCCAAGAGAGTCCGCCATGGCCTTCATCTTTGCGCAGAACTCGGCCGACAGAGAGGTCACCTCGACGGAAGTCCGGAAGCTCGCCTCGAGCCCGCATAGCACGTGTCTCGGCGTTGCTGTCAACCTGGCCCTCAAGCGCCCGGCCAGATAGCGGCGTGCGGAGTGTTGCGGAGGAGGCCGTGGAGGTCGACGGAGATCGCCCCCACGATCCAGAGAGGACGACGCTGTCCAGCGCAGCCACGAGGGGGTAGGTGTAACGCCCGAAATTTTTGCATGGTTTTTAAATAGCTAAATTGATTTAATTATGCAATTTATGTGATGCATGGAATTTAGGAAATAAATAAACTTTATGAAATTAAAATTTATCATGAGGTAGAAACATGTTGTGCACTCATCTTTGGAGCATATTTTATTTTGTGATGTGTGCTGTTCGGTTGAATTGAATCTGTTTTCTAAATCCTTTTGAAAAGCAAATTCAAATAGAAGAAAGACCATTTTATTTATTTCATCTCCTTCCCGGTATTCCAGCCCAAAGACTTGACCGCCTGTCTCCTTGATCTAGCCAGCGCCCGAAATTCACCTTGGGCCGGCCCATTTCACGCAAGCAGCAGCAGCTAGGCGCTTTGCTTCCTCCTTTGTCCGGGCCGACCCGGCGGGGCCCGCACCTATCTCCTTCCCCGAGTCGAACTCAATCGAAGTTCATGCTCGAGCCGGACACCGACACCGACAGGCCTCGGTGATTTTCGTGACCTAGCTTATCCCGCACACCGAGGCACTATATAATCCTAGCGAATCGCGCGTCCCGCGCGACCCCTAGTCCAATCTACTAAGCGGCCGCAAGCCCAAGCTCGAGCCATCGACGCAAGTTGCCGCCGCCGTCGATTCCGCCGACAAACTCGAAGTCATCGCAGTCGCCCCTCGGTCTCACCGTAAGCAAGCTCTAGCACTTTATCTTGATCTCGCGCGACGCATGGTGGTGCTATCTAACTCCGGTCTTTTTGGCTCGATTCTCATCGCCGGCGAGGACCGCCCCCGCCGCCCGTCATCTTCGATCGTGAACCATCCTCGAGCCCGATTTCGGCCAGTGTTTCGGTTCGGGGTGAGATCGGCGTCGATCCCCTCCTTTGTTTTGAGCCAAGTCGCGTCGAGTTTGGTGCCTTTGTAGTGGCCGGACCGGTTACTCAGGCGATGCTCCGCCGTGAGCCGGCCATGGCGCCGCCGTCGTCTTTATCTCCGCGAGCGCCGCCGGTCAAACCCCACGCCTAATCCACGGTCGTTGATTTTAAATCGCGACGGCGAAACGATTCCGTACCCGCCCGGGGATAGAAACTTGCAGATTAAACCCCGCCGATTCACGGTTAATTCCGTAAGAGCCCTTGGCGTGTTCAGCCTTTACGCTATGCCTTCGAAAAGCGTATTTTCATCTTAACAGCAGCAATTCGCGCTTTCAGTATTTACAGTTTTGCCATCCAGTTTCAAATCCTTATATCTTTGTCAATTTAAACTGCGTTTTGAGTCGTTTCAAGATTCGTTAGATTCGTAATTTCATAATCTACATGTTAGTATCACTGATAGTCAGGTTTATGAACTTTCAAATTTGAATTATTATTTAGTTTATTATTTTATTACTAGTAAACTTGTAAAATTCATAACTACACCGTTCTAGCTCCGATTTTTGTGATCTTTATATCGATGTGATCGTAGTGACGAGTAGAGTAGTTTTATGAGCTTTTCAAACTGTTATCTTACTGTATGGTGTACTGTTATCTTATTTTGTCTATGTTTGCTTCGTGTTTGCTTGCATGCTCGATTGTGTGTTGCTGCGTGATCGATTGAGTAGACGGTGATCAATTCGGGAGCGGTCCGGAGCACTTTTGGGAAGAAGACCAGCAAGCTCAAGGTTTCAATCAAGGCAAGTATAGCTTGGGATCATCCTTGATGTCCTATTCACCTTAATCATTATTTCATGATGCATGAGTCCTCCTTGTTTGCCATTAAGGACTTACCTAGTCTTGATTACTTGATCCTTGACTCCTATGGGTTATGCATTGGGTAGTGAATTGCTAGCGCTCAACCAACAAACATTTATTTATTGCTTTATGGATTAAATCGTGATGGTTAGTTGTTGATGCCATGATACATAGGGCGAAAGAGCTTGTGTTGTTTATTTATGAAGCTCTGAGCTCTCCATAAGGACTTAATTCGTTCGTGATCATCCGGGATATACAGTACAGCTATGGGGGTCACATGGCTCTGACTCTAGTTGTTCAAGGGGTCTACCTAACTTTGTTGGTGGTTTGCCAGAATTGGGAGAAACGGGGTTGTAGCTCTGTTGGCCATTCAATATTTTTAGGAGGGTCTTTGAACGACTTTATATGGTCTTCACTTGGTTAGGGAGTCGCGAACCTACTCTGGTTGAAACCATGACCCGTAGGTAAAGTGTACACCTCTGCGCAGAGTTAACTAAACTGACATGTCAGCCGTGTTCGCGGTCATGAACGGCCTTGGAGACATTAATGAATAGAATTGCATGTTTACTTTGTTGTTGATATTAAATTGATGATATTTCTGTTCACACTTGTGATTAATGGGATAATGGGAATCCTTTATGCTTAAGCTTAAAACTTGACCAACAATAAACGCAACCGCAGTTAAGACAGTGTCAGATTCTAAGCCTCATAACCCCTGGCTATGCTTGCGGAGTTCGACATGGACTCACCCTTGCTATATCACATTAAACAGATCAAGGTGGGTATGATGATTACGATGATAACTACCGTGATGAGTACTACTAGGCTTGTTCGTCAACCACCGGCTATCCCTCGTGGAGTTGGAGCAACCATGGAGTGGTTTTATCGATCTTCCGCTTGTGCTAGAACTTTGATTTTATTCTTGTAATGGATATTATTCGCTATGTAATAAAGTTTCGGATATGATACTCCAGTAATTTGTCATACATATGTGAGATTGATCTCGGGCACATATGTATTCTATACTCATTTTTGTCCTTTAAAAATGGGTATGACAAGTTGGTATCGAGCCGAGGGTCGATCAGAGGGACACGAGCCTTAGATAGAATGGTCGATTTTAGCTCTCTTGCTCTTTTCATGCCTCCTTGATTATTTGTGAATTTTTTTTTTGGTTTAGTTACTAACTTCATTGTGAAAATTTCCTACTAACTAGAGACTAATTTCTGTAGATGCCGATGACAAGGTCCCGGTATTTTGGCTCTCTTCAAGTCGGCCAAGCAGCCAGAGGAAGCTCCCTCTCAGGAGGTCCCGCGTCCGCGCTGCGCGCATTCGAGGCGGCGCCTGAAGAGGAAGCCATGGAGGAAGTGGTGTCTGACGACTCCATGGACATAGTGGACTTGACAGGCAAGTGATGTTGAAGAAGTAGCTCCACAAGGAAGTGGTTCACCACCACCGCCGCCATCGCCTCCATCACCGCCGCCTGCACAAGATCCTCGGCGCCACCCATGGGATGGATTATGAGGAGGTGTTTTCCCCCGCAAGCGACGACTCCATCTCATGACGCCTTACGCACATGTTGGTGGACTACTACGGGGGGATCGGTTCGCTCATGTCAAGTACATTTGCCATGAGTTCACCCATCCTCCGGAAGAGACATTCGAGAACGGAGGTGGCCGTCACATGGGGGGATGAAGCAAGGAACGCTGATTTGGCGGAATCTCGCTTTGGTCACCTTGGTCCTCGCCCCACTATGCTTTCCAAAGCATGGAGGATGCCGCATTTGAAGCTTACAAGGAGTTCCATGCCCGCCGCTTTGAGCAGATGCAAGATGATAATCGCTACCTTCCAAGGAGTCATCCCACTGCTCCTTGGGCTATGTTGTACCCGGTTGGTTTAGACCCAATTGCTCACACGATGATTCACTTCACCCGTGAGTTGATGGGCAAGATCACCGATTTGGAAGAATTGGTGGCAAGGCAAAAAGCTCGCATTGACAGGTTCGAGGAGGAGGTGGACCAGCGCCGTGTGGCTAATGGAGAGCCACCGATCTATGAAGAGATTGATCCCCCGCCACGCCTATAAGTCTTAGGATCCCCATGTCTTAAAGTCGTTAGCACGCTTTGAGTCTAGCTAGTAAGTCGAGTCTTGTGTGTTTGGTGAACTCTTGTGTGTCATTTGAGTTATTATTGTGTTCTTGATTGGTTTGGAGTTTTGTAATGAGTGCTGGAGCTTTGTGGGCATGTCCACAAGTTCTAAAATTTAAGAATTTTAGGCTTTTGGTTAATACATATGCATCTTGGGTTGGTTATCTTGTTTCTGTCCCTGCTGTTGTTTCTGGAGCAGTCTGCAATGTTTCTGGTATATCTATTTATTGGTTCGTGAGCTTTGGCTGAAAATTTAATGGGTGAAACTAGACTCCTGTAGCTTTCCAATGACATATCAAGCACCTTAATATCTATTATGAGCTATGAGTTATGTTTGTTCGAAGTTGAGGTTTCTGTTCTGCCTGGCAGTTCTGTCAGCTTACTGTTTTTCTCGTTTTCGACCTGGTAAAAGATAAAATCTGGAAAAGTTGTCAACATGAACATTGTAGAGAATTTCATAAGCTTTCCAACGGTATAAAGAACGTCCCGTTTGGGTTTCTGGAACTTCGGATATTGCCGAAATACTGAACTGTTGTTATGGAAGTTCGCCCAGAAAACTGTTAACTTTCATAACTCATGTTTTTGTCTTTGAGAGGAATCCTAAAGCTCATGTATGTGTTGTTGGTTAACAGATGGCTGCTCGTGGTAGAGGCCGTGGTCGTGGTAGAGGTCGTGATGCAGTGACCTCAGAGGACCTGATGAACCAGCTGATGCAGACTATGACCCAGTTCATGCAGGTTGGGCAAGCTGGAGGGATGCCCCACGCTCAACCACCAAGGGACAAGCGCAAGGAGTTCATGCAAGGCCGTCCTCCAGTGTTTACTCATGCCGCTGATCCAATGGAGGCGGATGATTTTCTTCGGGCAGTGGAGAAGCAGCTCAACATTGCTCAATGTAATGACCAAGAGAAGGTGTTGTACGCCTCTTGGGCAGCCCGGGGTGCAGCTTCGGATATGGTGGGAGTCTTACCGGGCTGCTCGTCCTAATAATGCTCCTGCGGTCACGGGCAACAGTTTGTGGATGCTTTCAAGGCTCATCATATCCCTGAAGGTGCAATGGACATAAAGGCGGAAGAGTTTAGGAATCTCCGCATGGGGCGCATATTTGTCGGCGTAGTATCATGATGCCTTCACCCAAATTGCCTCGCTATGCTCCCGAAGAAGTGAGGGATGACAAGAATAAGCGGCGTCTCTTCCTCAAGGGCATTTACTATGATCTCAAGTTGCGGTTGTGCGGTGGGAGATATGAGAATTTCCAAGAGCTGGTGAATGATGCTATCAAGTTGGACAATCTACGAGTGAGCGGGACAGGAAGAGGAAAATAAAGGGAGAGACTTCATCAAGCAACTCACGTCCTCGCTTCAATCCTCAGCAGGGTAATCAGCAGAGGTACCCCAATAATCAGTGGAACCGCAATAACAATCAACAGCGGTCACCGTATTCTCAAGGGAATCAGTATCAGCAACGCTTCCAGAATCAGCAATGGGGAAATCAGCAGGCACCACTTTCTGGTTCTAATGCTACTCCTGTAAGGACTGGTGGTCCCAACGCTCCTCTCAGATGCTTCCGTTGTGGTGATGAAGGACACTTCGCTAATCAGTGCCCCCAGAGGATGAATCCGCAGACACCTCAGAAGCCCAACAATGGCAATCAGAAGCCCCGCTATGGACGTGCAAACAATGTGTCTCGGCTGAGGGCGTGCGGGAGGCGCACGGAATCATGATGGGTACGTTCACCATCAACTCGCTCTCTGCTACAGTACTTTTTGATTCTGGAGCATCGCATACATTCATATCTCAGATGTTTGTTAGAAACCATAGCATCCCCATGGTAGCTTTGAAATATAACATGCAAGTTAATTCACCGGGTGGAACAATGCAAGCTACATGTAGTTGCCCCTCTATTAGCCTTACTTTAAGGGGGGTAGCGTTCCTAGTTGAGCCTATTGTGTTGAGGACCTCTGGTATTGATATGATCATTGGAATGGACTGGATGGATAAGCACAAGGTGTCAATTGATTGTAAAGGGAGGATGGTTAAGCTCATGTCACCTACTGGAGAGCAGATCAGTGTTAATGTAATAGTGCAACCACCCACCATGACCACGGTGAACAAAGACACGGTGAAGGTGTTAATCAACAGGATCGTGTTGTGGATGAATTCCCGGATGTCTTCCCCGATGACTTGCGGGTATGCCACCGACCGCGACATTGAGTTTATTATTGAATTATTACCTGGCACTGCACCTATTGCTAAGCGTCCATATAGGATGGGGGTCCCGAAGTTAGAAGAACTTAAGAAACAATTAAAGGAGTTGCAGGAGAAAGGTTTCATACGTCCTAGTGCATCACCTTGGGGTGCTCCCTGTGATTTTTGTGGACAAGAAAGATGGTACTCGGCGAATGTGTGTGGATTATCGCTTCGAATGAAGTTACTATCAAGAATAAGTATCCTCTACCCAGAATTGATGACTTGTTTGATCACCGAGGGGTGCTTGTGTGTTCTCAAAGATTGATCTTCATACCGGTTATCATCACTGAAGATTAGAAGCTCGGATGTGCCTAAGACTCGCTTTCACCACAAGGTATGGATTGTATGAGTACACCGTTATGTCCTTTGGGTTGACCAATGCTCCCGCCTACTTTATGTATATGATGAACAAGGTGTTCATGGAGTATCCGGATAAATTTGTGGTGGTATTCATTGATGATATTCGATATTCTCCAAGGCGAGGAAGAACATGCTGAGCATCTCGGGTTAGTTTTACGAAGCTTAGAGAGCACAAGTTGTATGCTAAGCGCAAAGAAGTGTGAGTTCCGTTGAAGGAAGTGTCCTTTTGGGTCATGTTGTCTCTAATGGTGGAATATCGGTGGATCGGGTAAAGTGAAGGATGTGTTAGATTGGAAGCCACCTACCGATGTGAGTGAGATTCGTAGTTTCCTTGGTATGGCTGGATACTACAGGAGATTCATTGAGGGTTTCTCTAAACTTGCTATGCCTATGACCGCTCTGTTAGAGAAGGATGCAAAGTTTGTGTGGTCCGATAAGTGTCAATCTAGTTTTTGAAGAACTGAAGATGAGGTTGACTAACCGCTCTGTTCTAGTGTTGCCGGATCCGAGTAAGAAGTTTGCTATATACTTTGTGATGCCTCTCGTCTCGATTGGGGGTGTGTTCGATGCAAGAAGGAAAGGTTGTTGCTTATGCATCTAGGCAGTTAAAGAAACATGAATTGAATTATCCTACACATGATCTAGAGCTAGCAAAGCAGCTTGTTCATGCTTTAAAGATTTGGAGACACTACTTGATAGGCCAGAAGAGTGACATATACACGGATCATAAAAGTCTGAAGTATATCTTTATTCAGTCTGATCTGAACTTAAGGCAACGTCGGTGGTTGGAGTTGATCAAGGATTATGATCTGGAAGTGCACTATCATCCTGGAAAGGCCAACCTTGTTGCGAGATGCACTTTCGTAGAGAAAGAGGTATGTTAATGGGTTGCAAATGACGGTGAGTCCGAGGAATTATGTCTAGAATTTGAACAATTGAATCTAGGTGTTGTCCTTAATACTATGGAGATTGAAGTAACCCCTACCTTAGAACAAGAGATCAAAAAAAGGTCGGTTAGAGGATGAGAAGTTGAAGGAAATAGCGGACAATGTAGTTGTTGGTAAGGCACCGGTTTTCGCGATTGATGACAACGGCACTTTGTGGTTTGGCAAGAGGATCCGTGTGCCTGAGGTGAAGTCTATTCGAGATGCAATCCCTGAGAGAAGCACATGAGTCAGCTTATTCTATTCACCCCTGGTAGTACTAAGATGTATCTTGATCTTAAAGAGAGGTACTGGTGGTATGGTTTGAAGCGGGATGTAGCGAGTATGTTGCTTTGTGTGATACATGCCAGCGTGTGAAGGCAGAGCATCAGAGACCTGCTGGACTGTTGCAACCAATGCGGATTCCTGAATGGAAGTGGGATGAGATTGGTATGGATTTTATAGTGGGTTTGCCACGTACGCAGAAAGGTTATGACTCCATTTGGGTAATAGTGGATCGATTTGTAACGCCTGAAATTTTTGCATGGTTTTTAAATAGCTAAATTGATTTAATTATGCAATTTATGTGATGCATGGAATTTAGGAAATAAATAAACTTTATGAAATTAAAATTTATCATGAGGTAGAAACATGTTGTGCACTCATGCTGGAGCATATTTTATTTTGTGATGTGTGCTGTTCGGTTGAATTGAATCTGTTTTCTAAATCCTTTTGAAAAGCAAATTCAAATAGAAGAAAGACCATTTTATTTATTTCATCTCCTTCCTGGTATTCCAGCCCAAAGACTTGACCGGCCTGTCTCCTTGATCTAGCCCGCGCCCGAAATTCACCTTGGGCCGGCCCATTTCGCTGCAAGCAGCAGCAGCAGCGCTTGCTTCCTCCTTTGTTCGGCTGACCAGCGGGGCCCGCACCTATCTCCTTCCCCGAAGTCGAACTCAATCGAAGTTCATGCTCGAGCCGAACACGACACCGACCCGGCCTCGGTGATTTTCGTGACCTAGCTTATCCCGCACACCGAGGCACTATATAATCCTAGCAGAACCGTCCGTCCACCCCCTAGTCCAATCTACTAAGCAGCCACAAGCCCAAGCTCGAGCCATCGACGAAGTTGCCGCCGCCGCCGATTTCCGCCGACAAACTCGAAGTCATCGCGAGTCGCCCCTCGGCCTCATCGTAAGCAAGCTCTAGCACTTTATCTTGATCTCGCGCACGCATTGGTGCTGTCTAACTCGGTCTTTTTGGCCTGATTCGCATCGCCGGGCGAGACGCACCGCCGCCCGTCATCTTCGATCGTGAACCATCCTCGAGCCCGATTTCGGCCCGTGTTTTCGGTTCGAGGTGAGATCGCGTCGTCCTCCTCTTTTGTTTTGAGCCAAGTCGTCGAGTTTGGTGCCTTTGTAGTGGCCGGACCGCATTACTCGGGCGATGCTCAGCCGTGAGCCGGCCATGGGCGCCGTCGTCTTTATCTCCGTGGCGCCGCCGGTCAAACCCCACATCTAATCCCTCGTCGTTGATTTTAAATCGCACGGCGAAACGATCCGTACCCCTTCGGATAGAAACTTGCAGATTAAACCCCGTCGATTCACGGTTAATTCCGTAAGAGCCCTTGGCGTGTTCAGCCTTTGCGCTATGCCTTGAGAAAGCGTATTTTCATCTTGCAGCAGCAATTCGCGCTTTCAGTATTTACAGTTTTGCCATCCAGTTTCAAATCCTTATATCTTTGTCAATTTAAACTCCTTTTGAGTCGTTCAAGATTCGTTAGATTCGTAATTTCGTAATCTACATGTTAGTATCACTGATAGTCAGGTTTATGAACTTTCAAATTCGAATTATTATTTAGTTTATTATTTTATTACTAGTAAACTTGTAAAATTCATAACTACACCGCTCTAGCTCCGATTTTTGTGATCTTTATATCGATGTGATCGTAGTGACGAGTAGAGTAGTTTTATGAGCTTTTCAAACTGTTATCTTACTGTATGGTGTACTGTTATCTTATTTTGTCTATGTTTGCTTCGTGGTTTGCTTGCATGCTCGATTGTGTGTTGTCGCTGTGATCGATTGAGTAGACGGTGATCAATTCGGGAGCGGTCCGGAGCACTTTTGGGAAGAAGACCAGCAAGCTCAAGGTTTCAATCAAGGCAAGTATAGCTTGGGATCATCCTTGATGTCCTATTCACCTTAATCATTATTTCATGATGCATGAGTCCTCCTTGTTTGCCATTAAGGACTTACCTAGTCTTTATTACTTGATCCTTGACTCCTATGGGTTATGCATTGGGTAGTGAATTGCTAGCGCTCAACCAACAAACATTTATTTATTGCTTTATGGATTAAATCGTGATGGTTAGTTGTTGATGCCATGATACATAGGGCTTAAAGAGCTTGTGTTGTTTATTTATGAAGCTCTCGAGCTCTCCATAAGGACTTAATTCGTTCGTGATCATCCGGGATATACAAGTACAGCTATGGGGGTCACATGGCTCGACTCTAGTTGTTCAAGGGGTCTACCTAACTTTGTTGGTGGTTTGCCGTAATTGGGAGAAACGGGGTTGTAGCGCTGGCCATTCAATATTTTTAGGAGGGTCTTTGAACGACTTTTTATATGGTCTTCACTTGGTTAGGAGTCGCGAACCTACTCCGTGGAAACCATGACCCCGTAGATAAAGTGTACACCTCTCTTGCAGAAGTTAACTAAACCGACATGTCACCGTGTTCGCGGTCATGAACGGCCTTGGAGACATTAATGAATAGAATTGCATGTTTACTTTGTTGTTGATATTAAATTGATGATATTTCTGTTCACACTTGTGATTAATGGGATAATGGGAATCCTTTATGCTTAAGCTTAAAACTTGACCAACAATAAACGCAACCGCTAGCTTAAGCAGTTGTCGATTCTAAGCCTCATAACCCCCGGCTATGCTTGCGTGAGTTCGACATGGACTCACCCTTGCTATATCACATTAAACAGATCAAGGTGGGTATGATGATTACGATGATAACTACCGTGATGAGTACCGCTAGGCTTGTTCGTCAACCAGTTGGCTATCCCTCGTGGAGTTGGAGCAACCATGGAGTGGTTTTATCGGTCTTCCGCTTGTGCTAGAACTTTGATTTTATTCTTGTAATGGATATTATTCGCTATGTAATAAAGTTTCGGATATGATACTCCAGTAATTTGTCAAACATATGTGAGATTGATCTACGGGCACATATGTATTCTATACTCATTTTTTGTCCTTTAAAAATGGGTATGACAAGATGGGTGGCATGACGGCAGTGGTCGCACGGGACGTGGTCGGTCTGGGGCGTAGCGGGCGGAGAGTGAGGAGGACCAGGAAAGGCCGCCGGGCGTAGGGACGGCGACTTCAAGGCTCGAGGACGACCGGAACCAGAGGCGGATGTTCCGGACCCCGCCGGCGGGTAGTGGAGCTGTGTGTCACCCGGTCGGCCGGTGGTGCTACGGGGACCACCGTGGTGGACGACGGGCGGTGGACCGCCCCAACCGCCGCTCAAATGGGGTGGCAGCGGAGGTAGCCCCGCCGGCCGTGAGCGGCGGGGAGGGGCGAGAAGGTGCTCCCGGTGGCGATCACGGGCAGCGGGGCATCGCCACGCCACGCGCCGCGCTCAGGCGGCGGCGGCCTCCCTGCGGCAGATGGGCCTGCCCCGCCGGCACTCGGCCCGGCAGCAGCGGGGGCGTTGGTGAGAGAGGGACGCCGGCGAAGTGAAGCCGGACGACGGAGGAGGTGGTGCAGGGGAAAGGATTGGCGCTGTTCCCCGCACTCACACACCGGCCTCGACGGGCGGTCGCCACCATGGAAGGAGTCCATACCGGCATCCCATAGGGCCGTGGTGCGGTGAGGGAACTCAAGGCGTAGCCACCATCGGGAGACCCAAACCGCCAGCTAGCCGTGAGGCCACCGGTGGTGCCGTACCACCGACAACGGCATGGAGAAACCCGGTGGTGGGGGCACCGGCCGGGACACCGTCGGCGGGGTTGGGAGACCAGAGAGCCCCTTCCGCCCCAAAGAGCTCCCTTCCTCGCCCCCATCCCCCCCCGGGGCAGGGAGCCCCCACCGAGATCGCCACGGCGGCCATGGCGCGGCCGGGGCGGGAAGCGTAGGGGCCGGGTGCGGGCATGGGCGGGGAGGGCGCCGTGGAGGGCTGCCTCCACCCCGCGAGGGACGGGCGCCAGCCCGGACGGAGGGTGCCAGGCTTGGCTGCCAGCCACCCAAGAAGGAGAGTTGGGCGCCCGATGCGAAAGCAGATGCGGCGGCTTGCGCCCACGAAAAGCTTTGGGTAGGGAGAGAGGGAAGTGGAAGAAATAGTGGGGAGGAGGAGGAGGCTCGCGCCGCCTGGCCATGGGAGCCGGCACATGGCGGCTCGCCCGGCAAGGGGCCGGGCGGCGGCGGCCTAGAGGAACGGGAAGGGAAGGGAAGGAACCATCGATACCATGTAAGATTGTATTTCCTCAATTAGGGGCTAACCCTAGAAGGGTAGTCATATAGATGCATACATGGGCCTCATGGGTCTACATCACCCCCTCAACTATGGGTGGTAGACTACATAATCCCCAACCTATGAAACGGTCTATATCACCCCCTGAACTTTCAAAAACCGGTCAAATTACCCCCCAAAGCAGTTTTGAAAAATCATAGTAAATCACAAAAAAATCGTAAAAAAAAAAATCAAATTGTGTTAGACTCTAAATGAGTAGATCTACACAATGAACATATAATATGGTATGCTTTAGTACATTTTTTACAGCTATGAGGAAAAACAGAAATTTAAAGTTGCGGCAAAAAAAAAATGAACAAAAGCATACCATATTATATGTTCATTGTGTAGATCTACTCATTCGAGTCTAACACAATTTGATTTTTTTTTCATTTTATGATTTTTTTCTGTGATTTACTATAATTTTTCAAAATTGCTTTAGGGTAATTTGACGATTTTGAAAGTTCGGGGGGTGATATAGACCGCTTCAAAGGTTGGGGGTTATGTAGTCTACCACCCATAGTTGAGGGGGTGATCTAGACTTTTTCCAATACTCATACTCCAACAAGAACATGGAGAGGTGATTGCTTTATTACTCACGTTTCATCCTCCCATCTAGGAACAAGAGCACTTGGGATGATGAAGGATGTGCCCAAACACCAAAATGTACCTTCTGGAATCCAAGGATGATGGCCTGTTTGCATGTTTTGCATTACACAAAGTTAGGTATCAAAATCGGGACAAGAACAAGAGGTTGGTTGGTACGGCACAAACTGAATTTTCTAGCTACAAAGAGACACACAGATGATAGAGAGAGACAATGATTTCGCGACCCCTTCAACTTCAACCACAAAGAGATAGAGAGAAAAGAGAGAGAGACAACTTGCATTCACTTACAAAAACACACACATAGATACAATTCAATTCGCCTACAAAATACTCCATCCAACATCTAAATACTACTCAAATACCTATAAACAGAGACAAGTAACTTGCTAAAAGCAAAGTTTACTTTCTATTTGTTAGTTTATAGTTTAAGAAATTCATTGTGGTAGCACAATTCAGTCATTTATTTTTTATTTTCTGACATATGTCCAGGAAGATGTACTTTCAAGATCCATAGCTTCATGCAAACTAGAAGCATGCACGTCGCTGCATGGATCGGGTTTTTTAAAAGGATACAAGAAAATTGCAGTCCTTGTTTGAAGAACTACAGAAAAGAAAAGCCAAGTAAGTAGGCTCTCCTCCCAAACCCCCTCGAACAACACATTGTAGTAACTAATAATAATTTTAGAAGTTATAGACTCAAACTATTTTTCGACATACATTCCTCTTATGTTGACTGCAACAAAGAATTGAAAGATGTGAACTCGCTTTGAGTAAATTGACTTAAGTATCATGTTCCCGCATGCGCCGTAGTTAATTTGACTTTTAATTTCCAAAGAAGTGATACACTATTGAGGACTTCGTGTAAAAAGAGCTTTTGCACACCAAAAATAAGCTAATCGATACTAGTTTTCTTTTGGAATTCTAGGAAGTGCTAAGCATTTCTATTGGCTGCATCAAAAGCATTTGTTGATAACTTGATAATATTTGGTGACGAGTACAGTTTTTCATTTTCAGCCTAATTTGTTCAAAGCATCTTCGCTACATGAAAACATTTTTAGTCGCACCACCATATCCATTTGAAGCAGAGGATGGAGCTAATAGTCTATCAATCAAAACCCTCGTGGAATACATTGAGAGACAATATCTCCAAACGCACAAACAGTCCATATGATGACTACAAGATTTGTCCTACAAATTTGCATTACACGCTTATACAGAGAAACAAAAAATAAGGCAAATTTTCAATAATAAAGGAAACTTGGCCAGAAAAATTATCATGTGTAGAAAAAATAAGGGAACCACACTAGCTTGCCCAGATATATATAGTGATGGTCTTATTGCAAAGCTGCCATGCTTAAAACTATTAGTAATGATGAATAATTCTAAGATTTGGCATAGTAAAGAACCGATAGAGCCTATTTTCTCTTTCATATGATTAACCAGGTGTCACTTATTGCCCAATACATTTTTAGAATTCTAAATTTCAGTGCATTCATTGCTATATATCCAGCCATCACATTTAAAAACTAACAAATGACGAGCTCTCACAGAAGACACAACAATACTAAGGTGTGTGATCCCCCTCGATCACCCCCAATTTCTATTCTAAGTTATAAATAATAAATAACATGTACCATCAATCAGCTCCTAAGCCACACCATCTATCTGTCATCCATGTTCCGAACCAACGAACATATACAGGCAAAATCTAACTGAGTAACTACCGATTGGACAAGCTAGTACCTCGCGATCGTCGGTGACCTTAAGCACGAAGCTTCCCCTCGCAGGTGCGGGTACTTCATCACGTAGCGGGTCTGCGGAGACACGGGACAGACAGGTTAGGTAGGATCAAACAAAGGGAATGAAGTTATCTTTGAAAATGGGCCAATTAACAGTAATACTGAATAAAAGCTATCTTTTGTGCTAATGACAAAAGAATAAAATGGGCCAATTAACAGTAATACAAGAAAATGGGCGCATAGACAGTCAAGATAGATTTTGGCACTCATCAGAATAGAAATGGAATAAATATCATGCCATACAATACATACATACTTTTGTGCTATTAAACTAGATGTAGAAGATGCAGGCTATGCAGGAATTGCAGGTTCAGTCTATTACGCCTTGGTAGAATTTGCATGGACTAGCAGATAATTTTTGCAGTCAAGACTAGCAGATAGCAAGAAGGCCCATGCCTGCTTGCATCCCTACTAATCCTTATCAATAAAATAATAAATGTATTTTTAACGACATTTTTAAGAGAAAACGAATTGCCCACCACCTAAAATGTCAGAAAAAAAACTATATTCCCTAAAAACTAAGACAGTGTTCGTGTTATATGCAAATCTATTGCATCTCAAAAAATTGTAAACGAGTATGATTCAGGATTACAATATCTAGCATCAATAGCCCACTGCATCCGTATTGAATTGAATCCAGTTCATACTACCAGATTAAGCAAAATAAAATCAAATAAATCCACCTCATACTACCACGAGTACCTGCACTTGGTGATGAGCCAACATTCTGTGTCATGATTCGCTTAGACCTTCCCTCCGCTTTGAGGTAGATGAGCAAGGCGCATTGCGGATCTGGGCAAATCGATCTTAGGCAGCAGGATCCACGTCGATGTCAATTTTAGATGCCTAACACCTCCACCCCGGAGAGGACAAACACACGGGCAAAATGACGATTCAGATGACACCTCGAGCTCTCGAGCCAAATCAAATGCTTGTGGATGCAGCATAGATGGTGAACTTACCACTAGAAAACCCGAACGCATGTAGCATCCAGAAGACCACCGAGACGATGAAATCCAGACTGGGAGTAGGCAAATCTGGGCGGGCGGTGGACTTGCAGGGGCCCTCGCTCTCAGCCCTCAGCCCGCTCGACTCCACCGAGGCGAATTTAACCCTTGACTGGAGCAGGCAAATCTGGGCAGGCAGTGGACTTGCAGGACCCTCGCTTCTCAGCCCTCAACCCGCTCGAATCCACCAAGGCGATTTTAACCCGGACTGGAGCGGGCGCGCCTGAAAAACTCGAATCAACCTCCACCCAAATCAGAAAAAGCGCGACGACGAATCGAAATCGATTTGAATCGAAAGACGCGACATCGTACCTTGACCTCGACGCCGATGACAATGGGGCGCCCGCCACCGACAAATGCCAACCGGCTACCCCTGCGCGGTGACGACGCCAGCGCGTGCGCGCTGGGCCCGAGGTGCGACGGGCGGCAAGACGAGGTGGGCGCGGGCGGATCTCACCAACAAACGCAAGGATTTGAATCCATCTCGACTGCAGAATCGAATCCTCTCCCGAAATGCCTGCTCTGTGTGCGAGATTTCTAGGAGGAAGCACGCTGAGGCAAGGAGAAGATCCGCCGGGGAGGGTTCGCCGCCGTCCCCAAATCGCCGCCCGGAAAGCACCGCGCCCCGCGATTGCGTCCGGCCAACCTCCACGGCGTCGCCGCTACTGCGTGCGGCGCTGATGAGAAGGAGGAAGCCCACGGCGGCAAAACCAGAAGATGCGGCGCGCGCGTTGAGCCCGGGGATAAGGTCGGCCGTCGGCCAAATCGCGGTACGGGCGAGGGTTTGCAACGACGCGTTGAGGGAGGAGAAAGGGGAAAGGGAACGGTCGCCACGGGCTGTACAGTGTTTAAAACATTTTAAAATTAACTAAAGGGCCGGACGCCTCCCTCCCCCACAGAACAGGAACACAACAAAGAAAAAAAAAAAAAAAAAAAGGAAAGTAGAAAGGAGAACGTAGAGGTATAGTGAAGCGTGCGCCGTTATATGAAGTAGTGAGCGTGCGCCAAATAAGGATTGGGCATTCCCGTCTCGATATGTCGACCTAAACCCTGGTTACAGTTACATTTAATTGAAATTATAGCACACAAATTCGTTTTGTAAACTGTAAGTAGCATGTGCATCGCTGTGAAGGTCATATCCCAGGCCCTCATTGTATTGGCTATTGGGTTTTGGGCTCAATTTATACTGATTGGGCTAGTTGTGAGTTATTGGCCTTTTTCTGGACATGGTTTTTCATGATTTTTTCCATTAGATATTTGTGTCATCATAATAAATAGTGGACCAGTGTGGAAGCATGCTATTAGTTGAATATCTGACTGATTTTGTAACGGCCGTCATACATTCTTGCAGGGAAAATTGTTCTTATTCCCCACTTCCACCGAATTACAACTTCCCGGCGTTCCGCATCCACCCGGCGGCCACCAGCGAGAACTTCACCCTCACCGTCATCTACGCGGAAGGCATCGGTCGCGGCCTCTCGGTTAACCTCAAGAACGGGGACGGCAATGCGTACTACTAGAGTATACCCCCGTTGCCCACGGGATTCTTTTTAATAATACTTTTTATGTACAATACTATGTATGCATATATAAAAATTTGTCTAAAAGTTATTTTAACTAATCATTACCCACTTTGTATGTAGGTATAACTTGTATGTTAATAGATTAAAGATTTAATTCATTTTACATGATAGAGATTACATGATTTTTTTTTTTTGTTATTAATAAGGGATGATATGGACATAATGGGTAATGATGTGTACACTTTGCATGATAAGATAGAACATGTAATGGGTTCTTAGTGGAAAATGATGTGGACACCTTGTATGTAGAGAGAACTCATCTAGTGGGGTTTATCTTTGTAAGAGTTATAGATATATACTCCGTGAATAACGGGGGTGTGAATGAATGGAAGCCGAGCCCCAAGGCACTAGCCCCCATGTCCATTAGCGCCGTGGTTTGGGAGCAAGCCTAGAACAATCGCCGCCAATGACGCGGATCCCCGTGGGCGGGGAAGGCTGGGCAGACGTACTACCGCCAGACGCCATCGGCCGCTTGACGTGTTCCTAGTCTGGCTACGCCCCAAGGTGTGTTCCTTCTTCTTGAATTTAAGGGATGATTGTGATGGAATCAAGACAAAGTGGTGGAGCTCTTTGGGGGAGGGGGGGGTGGCCCCCTAGTATAAGTCTTTGATTTTTATTTATATTAAGATAGGGAATATAATAAAATTCTTGTCACATATACTCCCTCCGTTTTTAAATTATAGTTCGTTTGATTTTTTGACCCTAAGTTTGACCACTCGTCTTATTCAAAAAAATTTGCATAAAAACAGTCAAATTTAAGTCATTTTTAAATACCATTTGTTATTGTTAATAAAGCAAGCCATAACAAAAAGAAGTGATATTTTGCACAAAATTTCGAATAAGATGAGTGGTCAAAGTTAGGGTTCAAAAGGTCAAGCAAACTATAATTTGGAACGGATTTAGTACCTTTTAATATCTTCTAGATAATTAAATCATACAAAACACTATTAGATAATATTAGGAAGCACATTAGAAGGACTGAAACATAGATAAAATTGCGTAGTACTCGCGTGTCAAGTCGATGAATTAATAGTCACCATGAAAAATCTAACTTAACTCGTTGTGCTCATTTTTTACAAGGGTGTGTTTAGATCCCGAAAATTGGCACTATATCGAATCTGGTAGCACTTTTCGTTTATTTGTGGCAAATATTATCTTACTATGGGCTAACTAGGCTTAAAAAGATTAGTCTCAAGTAATGTACATCTAAATTGTGCAATTAGTATTTTGTTTTCTTACATTTCATAATTCATGCATCGTCTTTTGGTACATTAAATGATTCGATGTGATAAAAATTTTAGAATTTCAAATTAATTTCGGGTGATCTAAACTTAACCCAAGTTGGATTTGCTCGGTCACCCTTATAAATAATTCCTAGCTCCTCCACTGGCGGCGCGGTGGAGGCGGCGGCTTGGAAGCTGAAACCCGAACTATTCTTTATTTGCTTGCCCCAAAAAAGAGATTACATGCTCCCTATTTATATGGCCCTCCCATGGGACTTGTAACCCAAGCAATCTCTAATAAGAGTTTCCTTATAGATTGGAAACTCTCTTATAAGCAATCATATCCTATTTATTTTGTAATAAGAGATTTTTAAAGTGTTGGATAATCTCTTTCACACCAAATCTCCTAAGGATAATTCTATTCCAAATCAACTAGACTTTTCCTAATTTGACTCGACTTGACCACGAAGTAAGGACAGACTCGATGACGTGATGACGGCTGGCGGCGGCGGCGGCGGCGGCCTTGCTGCCAGCCAGCGCCGCCGCCCCCCTCCTGGGCTGGTCGTCGCCTGTTGGGTCTTCTAGCCCTCCCATGGCTGGCCCAAAACATTTATTTTAGAGTACCAATGTCCATAATTGCCGCCGTCCTTGGCGGCTGCCCTGCAAGCTGCCATAGCGCCACATCCCAAGCAGCATCCGTGCCGCTCTGTCGTTCTCATATGGTGAAACATTATGTTGTTCCACAAACATTAATTATTATTATTATTATTATTATTATTATTATTATTATTATTATTATTATTATTATTATTATTATTATTATTGTAAATAAATAAAATCGATCCGTAGGATTTGATTGGGAGTTTTAAAAATAGATTTGATTGTTCACTCTATATTTTAGGAAAGATATAAAATGGGAACTAATTTAGTTATTAGTACTTGATTACTGTATATATATTTGCCTAGAATCTTCCAAGCTAGAGAGTTTTATTTTTTATAAAAAAATGCTGTCATGTCTCGTGGGCAAGGGGCCCAACAGGTCCAAGGAGGGGGCGCAAGCGCCAGCTGCCTGGCCGCCGTCGCCTCGTCATCCTTCGCTTCGTCGTTAAGTAATAATTATTTAGGAAATAAATATTTAGGGAAAGAAATAAATTGTTTTGTCAAGAGGTATTCCAATCTATAAGGAAACCTCCTAGATACTTCTTAGCATGCAAGTCCCCCTCGTACTATAAATACAAGGGGCATATAGTCGGTTGAATCTTAATCGAAAAATTAAAGGGGTAGCTCCCCCAAACAACTCTTGTCTCTCCAGGTCTCTCTCTCTCTCCCAACCCTACCCAGCGCCGCCCGCCGACTCCACGCCGCCGCCGCCGCCGCCGCCGCCGCGCAGGCCGCACAAGCTGCCCAGCGCCGCCGCCGCCATCACCGCCCCTCCTCGTCACCGCCGGAGCTGCTACACGTCATCATCGTCATCTTCTACCTCGCCGTTCTTCATCACCCTACGCCATCACGCCGCCGATCGCCGTCACCATCGCCTCACACCGCCGAACGCCCGCTCCCAACCAGCCGCCGCCGCCCTAACATCGTCGCCGCCACGTGTCACGCCGAATCGGTCCGGTTTGTGACAAATGCCTGGTTGACTGGTTCTATGTTTTTTACCGTATCAAGATGCAGTATGTGCCGAGCTGTCCGCCTTGTTTGCTTTTTTAGTCTTTTTTTACTTATGAAAGAATATTATATTTGGATCTTGGGAGAACAAATTGTGATTTGGACCCTGAGGGTCAGCACGGGTGACTCACAACGCTGAGTTAACATGTTTCGACGTCATGACTCATGGCGCCGAAGCTATGAAATTATTGTACTCCCCTCCATCCTAAATTATAAGTCGTTTGACTTTTTAGCTCCAAATTTGATCATTCGTCTTATTCAAAAAAAATTTACGTAAATATAGTTAAATTTAAGTCATTCTATAAGAACTTGTATTAATAAAGAAAGCCACAACAAAAGAAGTGATATTTTACACAAATTTTTGAATAACATGAGTGGTCAAATTTATTGTCAAAAAAGTCAAACGACTTATAATTTGGGATGGAGGGAGTATTTGTTAAGTTGTATAAGAGTCACGACGTCGACCTCCAGAGTAAAAAAAAGAAATACGAGTTGGGATCTTTTTTTTCTGGCAAATATGAGAACTTACTGTTTTGTGCTAGCTGGAAAAATTTAGTACTTGGTGCTGGACTGGTGGTGGTGAAACCGCATCACAAGCTCTAACCTACCATGCACGTACATACGCGGAGGAGACGCCGCGTCGAGCGACGTATAAGAGACCCCACCGATGGCGATGATCCAACCCAACCCATCATCCCTAGACTACTCAAAGACATACCAATGGCGACCACCGTCTATCGCCAAGAATCATCCACCACTGCGGTGAGGAAGAAGGCCGAATGTTTTAGTACCCATATGGCGATGTACCCATGGGCTTCAACGGTTCTGATGTGTTTAGCAGACCCACAGATGCACGACGCGTGCCCAGCACTTAAGTTATCAGGGGTGATTATCTTTTCAAATCAGAAGCTTCCGTGGAGGGCGGCGTCGATGTTTGGCGGGCTCCGGGTGCACCTGCGAATTTCAAATTGCAACATTAAATGCAGCATCCCAATCCATGGCTCCCTTCTCATCTTCTTCTGCAAGGCACCCGATCACTTCTCCTCCCCATCTGCTTCAGCTCCTCTACTGCACCGACGATTTCGTGGAAGTCTTCTGCGTTGGTACAAGATGCGGACCCTGCCCTCCCGCCGCGTCATCGCCATCGACCTCCGGGGGGCTGGGCCTTGCCGGGACCCTGCCCTCCTCCCTCACCAAGCTCACGCGCCGAAGTCGCTCCAGCTCTCCGGCAACGCCCTCTCCGGCGCCCGTCCTCCGGCCGCGAACACTAGTACCTAAAAAGCGTTTTCCGTGGCGGTCGTTTTTGGTTTTGCGTGGCGGGCACGGTGCACCGTCACCAACCAAAGGTCACGGTTAATCACGTGATTAACCGTGGACGGGCTCTGATGCCCGCCACGCTTAAGCTGTTTTGCGTGGCGGGCAGATTAGGATGCCCGCCACGGCCAAAAATAAAAAAATAAAAAACCCTAGACAGGCCCGCCGAGCCATCACGGGCCCGTCGAGCCCATCTAGGGTTGCGGTGCCCGCCCCGCCAGCGGGAGCGCCGCCGCCGCCGTCGTTGAGCCCACGGCGAGATCCACGCGTGTCGCGGCTGGATCCGCCCTAAGCGCCCACCGTCTCGGCGCCTACGTGGGGGAGATGGAGGCCGCTGGTGTCGATCCGGGCTGGACCCGCACCGATTGGAGATGGAGGCCGCTGGATGTCGATCCGCCCAGCGATCGCGCCGCCGTGGCGCGCTGGATGTCTATCCGCCGGCGGATCCGCCCGCCGGTGGCCGCTGGATGTCGATCCGCCGCGGTGGCCGCTCGACGCCGATCCGCCGCCGGGATGCTCGGATGTCGATCCGCCGCGGATCCGCCGCCGAGCTTGCGCCGCCGTCGGTGTCGAGGAGGGGGAGGCCGACCGTGGCGCGCACATGCGAGGGGAGGCGCTGCTGGCTGCATGCGAGGGGGTGGCGCCGAAGCTTGCGAGGCGCACATGCGAGAGGCCAACCATGCGGGCGCATGCGAGCCGGTTGGGAGAGAGGGAGGGAGGCGGATCATGCGAGGCGCACTTTGCAGCGGTTGGGAGAGAGGGAGCGGTTGGGAGAGGGAATGGGAGAGGGAGGCGTCGTGTGAGGGGAGGGAGGGCTGGGAGTGAGGCTCTCTAACCCTAACTTGCTAATTTATATAAGCCCGGTAAGACAAGCGAAATGGGCTTCCTTTCTTTGAGCCACTATTTTTCGCGGATCGGGCCTTTTAAGATGCCCGCCACGGGAAAGATTTTTTGCGTGGCGGGCACCTTAACACGCCCCGCCACGTAAAAGATTTTATTTTGCGTGGCGTGCGTGTTAAGGTACCCGCCATAAAAAATCTTTCCGTGACGGGCAACAAAACGCCCGCCACGTAAAAAGAAAAGGCTGGGCGTGGCGGGGTATTTTCCGTGACGGGCAAAAAAGTGCCCGCCACGAAAAGATTTTGCAAGTGCTCGCAAAATCATTTTCGTTGAGTGGAACCCCCAACCTCACCAGCCTCTCCCTCGACCATAGCGCCTTCATCCCTCCCAAAAAGGGCTTCCAGCGGGGATTGCCAGCTGCGGCACCTCAACATCGACAACCTCCCCTGTCGCCGTGGCACTTCCCGCCATCGCCGGCTGCCCCTCCCTCCGCATCTTGTCGCCTGTAGCGTGTCCCTCGCCGGCCCGTTCGCGGCGGCGGCCACCATCGTCGCGAACCTCACTCGTCCGGGGCCGCCGAGGCTAACAAACAACAGCCTCGCCGGGGAGATACAGGGGACTCTCTCACGACATTGCCCAAACTTGAGCTTCTTGATGTGAGCAACAATAGACTCAACGGCCAACAGCCCAAGTTTAAGCCATCTGTTCTTGTGCTGTCAGATGGGAACAGGTTTGTGGAACCACCATAAGGTGTTGCTAATAGCGGTTATTACTATTCATCACGAGGCTTTCCTGCTGCAGAAGATATTCATTAATTTTGGGGATTATATATTGTGCTTGTTCTCTCAAAGGAGCAATTGCAATTGGGGTGATAAATAATGAAGCTATGATTTCTCATGTGTTTGTCTTCAGAAGCCCAATTGTACACATGCTTAAAATGTTGGTATTGGTACAACATTAATCTGAAATCTATCAAAAAAAGGTATCCAACTAGTTTTCATAAAAAAATAAACAATTAAAAATCTATAATGTGATTTAAAAATTCAAGGAAAAATTATTCTTAGATTGCAAACAATAACGCCCTATTCTAGTCTACAAACCTGAATCCTGATTAGTTTCTTAGCAAACCTGACAAAAGAAACTCCATTATTAGAGGTTTCCGTGATCGATAATACTCCCTCATCCCCCAAAAATATCAACCCACGTGTAGATTAGATTCTACACCCACTAGACCAAAACACCCCCCAACTGACCCAAAGCCACCCAAAACCGGATCGCATCAACCTAAACCACTCAACCCAACCCGTTAGCCCCCTCCAAACACCTCCACCCGCACCCCCCCGACTCCCACACCGCTTCTTTCGTTCCCAACGCGCGAGCACGAAGCCGTGAGCGCTACAAGTAAATGGGCATGAACGGCGAGCGAGGGGCTGGCGGCGAGAAGTCGCTGGGCGGAAGGCCACAGGGCCCGGCGGCGTTGAAAGATCCCTCAGTGGTTTTTGGTAATTGAGTGACAACATTAGGTGGACTAATAATGTGTGATTGAGATAATACACGAGAAAATTAGTTCATATGTGAGGACACAATGAAGGAGCTTTATTGCATATGAGGCATGACATGAAGTCATGTGACCAAGGTGGTGAAGATCAAGATGGGGCTTGGCTTGATAGATCGGTTGCAAGTGTGAAGGGCAAGTCGAGGCTTTGAAGTGATGGACCGCGAGGCGGTGAAGCTTGAGCAAGACTTGACGTCGACGGACCGCCGCGAACGGTGAAGAGCAAGTGAGGTCAAGATCGATGTACCAATAGGGTCACGCGGATGATATGAAATGGATCATATCATTCTTGATCGTGCTGATGCATGTGTTGCATCGACGCTTGGACGATTGGAGCGGAATGAAAATGCACCAAGACAAAGGTATAGCTATAGGGCATTTCATTTTGCCGGTCATAGGTGAGTATAGAAGGTTATGACGGATTTAGGTTTGATAACCGCGTACTATGAAGAGGGGAAAACTTCAATCGCTTTACTCACCTAGTGCCACTAACTTGAATTTCATATTGCATTTGTATTTTGGGTTAGTGACATGGTGACATGATGAGAAACTCCGTAGAAAAAGGTGGTTAAGAGAAATTCATGAGAATATCTTGGGAAAGAAATTGTCTAAGTGCTAAAGTTGCCTTGATTATTTGGATAAGAAAGCAACTGATTTGGATGAGAGTTGTTGAGAACTCGTTGCTTGTGTGCTTGCATATTATATATATATACACGTATATGCACACATGCACGTACTTCTTTTTCCTGGCTTGCTTGCTTGGACGAGTTGAGCAGCGCATATGGCAGAAAGCAAGGGCTTTGCTATTTTCGAATTGGAAGGTGATGTGGCCCTTGGCTGTTGGCCGGCGAGCATTGGAGCATGGCGTTTCTATTTTTAACTGGAGAGCTGCTGGCCACTGCAAGCTGTGTGTTGCATCACTCAGGCCTGCCCGTCGTCCACCGGTTTTGCATGCAAAGAAGAAAATAGAAGGGAGAATGAAAAAGAAAAAGGAAAAAAAGAAGAGAAGAGCTGTGCTGCCGCTGCTGCTCCTACTCACGCATTGGGCCAGCCCGTCGACTCCTCAGCTGGACTGCAGGTGCTGGGCCGGCTGTTATGCTCTTAACCCTCGATTTGGCACTGGGATAGGTAAATTGATAGCTGGAATCGGAGTTTAGGTTGGGAAGAGCATGAACGGGGAAGAAGGAGACGAACGCGGCCGGGATCCGGGTTGTCCGGATTAGAAACGAGATTGTTCAGAATACAACTCACGCCTTCTCCTCTAAGCAACGGTCAGCTTATATTCGCTGCCGCCGATTACAAGGCACAACGCCCAACGCAAAGTAGCCTAAAGACCAGATAACGCCCATGATGATGTAGAGGCCCATATAGGATCCTAACATTCCTCCCCGGTTAGCTTCTGCTTGTCCTCAAGCATTCTCAGAGCAGAACTGCTGCAAACACACAGAATCAATCCATGTTGACATTGAAACAGGTTGATCTTGCCAGTGAACCAACTTCTGTTCCACCACCTTAGCACCACGAATGATTGAACGCTCCTGGAGTATTGCAGCTGGACGAATTTCCTGCATAGGCTCAATGCAGACAGATGATAGGTCAGACTGTACCTCAATTGTTGAAGGTACCTGCTTCTTGAGTTGAGATACATGCACTACAGGATGAATCTTGGCATCTGGTGGAAGATCGAGCTCATATGCCACGGTACCCACTTTGTTCAAGATCTTGTATGGCCCATAGAATCTAAAATGATAGCTTCTGATGATTTCTGGGAGCAATGGAGGACTGGACATAAGGCTGAAGCTTCAAGAACACTGAATCTCCCACCTCAAAATGTCTTTCAGTCCTGTTCTTATCAGCTTGAGATTTCATTCTCTGTTGAGCCCTCAATAGATGGTGCTTGACAACTTCAGATATAAGCTCCCTTTCTTGCATCCAGTTCTCCAGATCAGGTATTGTTGCTAACTTGAGTTTCTCAATGCCCAACTCTCTTGGTGTATACCCATACAATACCTGAAATGGAGATTTGCCCAAGGCTGTATGCACTGTGGTATTATACCAATATTCTGCAACTGGGAGCCACTTATTCCACTTAGTAGGACAAGCATGCACAACACATCTCAAGAATGTTTCTGGACTCGATTGAGTCTCTGTCTAACCGGATGATAGCTAGAGCTCATTAATGCCTTCACATCTGACAACTTAAACAGCTCTTGCCAGAAATCAGATGTAAAAATCCTATCTCTATCTGAGACAATTTCCTTAGGCATGCCATGAAGTTTGTAGACATTATCCATAAACACTTGAGCAATCTTGATTGCAAAAAGATATGGATGAGAGATTGGAATAAAATGTCCATATTTTGTGAACTTGTCAATCACCACTAGGATAAAGATATGCCGAGTGAGGTAGTCCTTCTATGAAGTCCATACGAGATGACCTCCCATGCTTGTGTAGGTATGGCTAATGGTCAGAATAAACCCGGGCTTCTTGATCCTCTCGTTTTAACTTGCCGACAACAAGTTTGGCATGAACAAAGGCGCCACGCATTCCTTCGGTTTTGGCCATGCAAACAAATGTTTGACTCGTGCATAGGTTGCCTTAATGCCTGAATGACCTCCAAGACCACTGTCATGCAAGGCAGTGAGGATATGCTGTTGAGCTAACTTGTTGTTGCCCACCCAGATTCTTCCATGTAGCCTTAGCACACCTTCATGGAGCACAAAGCCCTTATTGTTGTCCGGACTTATTGTTAACTCGGTGATTATTTGCTTGGCCTCCTCATCTTCCTCATATCCTTCCTTTAATTTTTGAATCCAAGATGGAATACACTGAGAAATGGCCACCAATTCTTGTGACCAATCAAATCTGGATAGAGCATCAGCTGCAACATTAGCTGTACCCTTTTTGTACTGAATAGTATACTGCAGATCCATTAGCTTCACTAAAAATTTCAGTTGCAATTTAGTAGACACCCTCGATCAAATAAATTGCGCACTCGATGATCGGTTTTTTTATCACAAATGGTCGGTGCAACAGATATGGTCTCCATTTGTCAATAGCCAATAGGATTGCCAAACATTCTTTTTCATAAACTGACAATGCTTGATTTCTGAGACCTAATGGTTTACTGAGATAGGCTATGGGGTGATTTTCCTGCATAAGAACAGCTCCCACCCCCAAATCACTGGCATCAGTTTCTATAATGAACTGTTTCTTGAAATCTGGTGCAATCAACACAGGTGCCTCAATCAGATTGTGCTTCAATTGTTGGAATGCTTGCTCTGCAATTTCTGACCACTGGAATCTACAATCCTTTCTCAACAAATCAGACAATGGTTTGGCAATCATACCATAGTCTTTGATGAACTTTCTATAATATCCAGTGAGTCCCAAAAATCCCCTTAACTGCTTGATATTGGTTGGACTAGGCCATTGCTTGACAGCTTGTATCTTTGAGGGTTCTGTAGAGACACCCTTATCAGATATGACATGCCCCGTGTACTCAACACCGTTGGTGGCAAAGGAGCACTTGGACTTCTTAATCAAGAACTGATGTTCCCGCAATATTCAAAACACTTTTGTCAACAATGTGACATGTTCTTCCGTGGTTCTTGAGTAGATGAGAATGTCATCCATAAACACTAGCACACCCTTCCTTAATAATGATGCAAAGATTTTGTTCATAAAGCTCTAAAAGGTGGCAGGGGCATTGGTGAGCCCAAAAGGCATCACAAGAAACTCAAATAGACCATGATGAGTCTTAAAAGCTGTTTTATGTTCTTCTCCCAAACCGCCATATGTGACCGATGATATCCCGACCGAAATCCAACTTTGTAAACCACTTTGCTCCGGATAATTCATCCAAAAGTTCATCCACTACCGGCATTGGGTGTTTATTCTTGATTGTGATGGCATTTAGGTGTC
Organism: Hyparrhenia diplandra; assembly: GCA_015847255.1. NCBI lineage: Eukaryota > Viridiplantae > Streptophyta > Magnoliopsida > Poales > Poaceae > Hyparrhenia > Hyparrhenia diplandra. The sequence continues at coordinate 152,300 of JADLZK010012824.1, forward strand.
GTAATCTACACAAAAACGCCAGTGCCATCCTTTTTCCTCACCAAAGAATACGGGGAGAAGCAAAAGAGCTCTCACTTGGCCTAATAACCCCTTATTTCGTAAGATTCTCGCGAATCGTGTTTCAATCTCTGTCTTTTGCACCGAGAATACCCGTATGGCCTTACTTTGACAAAGTTGTGCCTCGTGGATCAAGGGAATCTTATGATCAAAGATCTCTTCTTGGTGGCAAGGATGTAGGTTCCTCAAATAAATGAGCATATTGTGCAAGCACGGTTGATACAAGGTTCGTGGATGTCATGCCCGATCTCATCAAGTATTCGATGGTGCCAAAGACACATATAGAAGGAAATTCCCGAGCTTCATCCGTGCCGATACTTGAATACAATGAGTGATTGCTCCCTATGCAAAGTAAGCCTTGCAACTTAGAATTTGAGATTTTCTTGCATTGAGATGTATCTTCCACTACCCTCGTGAACTTGATTTGTTGAGTCCCCTTTGTCAATGTCATCTTCTTAGTCTTATAGTCCACCAAGATAGGACTGTACTCTTCCAACCAATCCTCGCCCACAATGAGATCATAACATCCGAAAGTGGTAAAATTCTCGCATCGAGGTGAATTGATGTCCTTGAATGAACCACTTCAGTGTGGAACCTTTTATTGCACATCATGTGACTCCCTTCAGCAGCTCAAGGTGGTTGCCTCACAATGTTCAAGAGGTAGCCGCAAATCGGCGTACCAATGCATCACTAATGAAAGTGCCAATGCTCCCGAGAGTCTACTAAGATCAACACGATTGCTTGCCAATGTGAGCTAGTAATTTCGGTGTCTATCCAACTCCTTTAGCGAGAAGGAGGTGCCGACCGCGACTTGCATCACACTTGGCTGTTTTCTTCCTCAGAATGTCCAATTCCTCCGTTGAGGTGTCCAATTCCATTGCATCAAGTAATTCTTCCAAAGACATGGAGAGATACTTGTGCAGGGCATTTATGCTCATGACCCCATTTCTCACCACATTTGAAGCAAAGACCATTACGGCGTCTGAAGTTCCTTAGTCTTTGTCACCTTATCTTCAGTTATTTCTCCGTGTGCTTTACCCATTGCTCTCCCTAGTTCGTAACTTGGGCTTATCCGTTGTCACCCACTTCCTTGCCGAGGTCTTGTGGTGCTGGCCTAACTCCCCGTTCGAACCGAGCCAACATGCTCGCCGTGGTCCACATCCTTGGGTCGATGCAGACGAATGACAGATCGAATCTCATCACGTAATCCACTCATGAATCTGGTGACGAAGAATGTCTCATCGAACCCGGGGTTGTACATCAACACAGCATGAGTTAACCTGTCAAACTCATGCTGATACTCCAATACCGAGCCTGATTGCTTCAGAGAGTCCAACCGCCTCGAGAAGCACCTCGACGTCGATCCTTGTCAAACTTGGCGAACACCAACTCAACCAAAGCCTATTCCATTCCGAGAATCCGGCCTTGTCTCTCCATTGATTGTAACCAGGTTGTTGCAACTCCCCGAAAATTTAGCCCGGCGAACCTTGTCTTCATGGATTCGGCCCACCTTGTACACCTCGAAATACAAATCATCGAATTAGAACCATCAATTTCGAAAACTCCATCTTAGGAAATGGTGGACGATTGAAACGGAATCATCATCACGCATGGGAAGGGGGGGTACCGATGGGGGGAATCATACCGCGACCAAAGTTCGGCGACGACTCCATAAGTCCGCCGCCACGCCGGCCCCATGGGCATGTCGCTGCGCGGGAAGGCGCCGTCGCGGCGGCGGGTCGACGCGGCCGCGACGACGTTGAGGTCCAGCCCACGCACGGGCAGAAAGTTGTTGCCGCCCCCTGTGGATGGAGATCCCTGGGGTTGGGAGGGGTGTCGCCGATCCCGCGACCGCGGAGCGCGTGGTAGGCGCCTGGGCTTGGGGAGGCGGTGGTGGAGGAGGCGACGAAACCCAGCGCCGTCACCGGCCCCGCCGTGGTCGCCGTGGGCGAAGCCGAGGTAGAGTCGAGGCGAGAGCAGTGGTTCCATGTTCGGCCCGCCGTGGTCCTCCATGTCTCCGCCGCCGCGAGCTTGTCGACGGAGGTCTCGAAAGCAGCCGCTTGGAATCCCGCGAACCGGGTAGACAGATTTTCTCCATCATGTCCTTCATCGAATCCATGGAGGTCGACATCGCGATCGGTACGCTGGTTGCTTTTTCGGCGCTGGGCCGATCGAATTGGGAAAAAATTTACCCACTTCAACCTCGCCCAATACCAAATGTTATGCTCTTAACCCTCGATTTGGTAATCGGATAGGTAAATTGATAGCTAGAATCGAGTTTAGGTTGGGAAGAGCATGAACGGGGAAGAAGGAGACGAACGCGCCGGATCTCGCGGGTTGTCCGGATTAGAAACGAGATTGTTCGTAATACAACTCACGCCTTCTCCTCTAAGCAACGGTCACTTATATTCACGCCGACATAAGGCACAACGGCCCAACGAAGTAGCATAAAGACCGATAACGGCCCATGATGATGTAGAGGCCCATATAGGATCCTAACACCGCCTGCTCAAGGGCCGCCGCTATTGTCGGCATGCGCCAGCCGCCCGCCCCCTTGGCCTTGGCCCCGCGAGTGCCGGCCGCCGCCTCGCTGCCTTGCAAGCTAGCAAGGATCTCTTGCAAGTCCAAAGATTAGTCCGCTCCCAAGCCGAGATGTGCCGCCCCCGCCGGAGGCAAATTACGAAGGACACATTATTGGTTACCATGGACGTGAGAGCTTGAGGAAATTAGACGGGCGAGGAGAAGATCGCTGAGCCTAATCGAACCGGCCAGGAGCCGCCAAGGCGCAGGTGGGGTGTGTGGCCGCCGGGCGCCACGCCCGCGGCCACCCGGCCACGCCAAGATGAGGCACGCCGGGGGCAGCCTCGGCCCCGCCTGGACGGCGCACGAGCGGCAGGAGGGAAGCCCCCGACGCGGTGCCCCCGAGCGACAGCCCTTAGCATATGCGAAGCCGCCGACGCTGAGAGCCCCGGCCGAAGGGAGCGCCGCGCCAGTGCCCCATCCGAGGCAGCTTGCCCCAAAGACGGCCGCCGTCTGGCGCCGCGCCACACGCGTAGGCTAGGCGTAAGGGCCGACGGGGGCGTGGAGGGAGAGGGCGACACGATGGGGCCCGTGGCTCCGGATGGATGGCACATCCGTTAAATCGATGGTAACGCCGTCTTTCCACCGAGGAAACCGCGGGCAGCCTTTGAGATTTGTGTATGCCACGCGGAAGTAAAGGAGGGATCGAGGTCTCTAGATGAAGGAAAGGGTGGGTCTCTCATAATTTGCCTCCCTTGCTTGTCGCTAGCCGACGCCGCCAGGGTTCCAACGAGACAGAGAGATGGAGGAAGCATGCCTGGGCTGCCAACCGTTTTAAGAGGCCGCCGGCCAAGAGTCGTTGGGGCCCCGGTCGAATTGCAAGCAAGGTGGATAAGGCATCGACCTCCTTCCCTTCCCCCCAACTAACTAGCACAAAGTGAGCTTTCTATTCTTCATTTCTTCTCAAGAACAAGAGGTAGGGTTTCTCCTCTCCCTCTTTTCTCTCCCCATGATTTGAAGCAAAATTGATATGAGAGATTGAGAGCCCTTGGTGGGTGTGTGTATGAGAGGTTGAAGATTCACTCATTCCCTATTTGATTTCACTCAAGGAACAGCGACGAGCACGCTTAAGACGAAGAAAGCGCCGACCGCTAGGTGAGATTTACATCTCACCCTATTACATGATCGAAAAACACATGATTCAAGAACGGGATTCCATCTCAATATCACACACACACGTGTATGATACCACACTCGATCTAAGTAATTTATGTTCCTCAACTCTAGGGTTCCTCAGTTTTTTGGGTTCCTCGCTTTTTTTGGAGCTTGGAACTGAGATTATCGACATACTATTACTCGACATTGAGAGTTACTATTATCCAACATAGTGTGTGTGATTACCCGACAAACTATTGCCCAACATATACATCGCATTCAAAATGGTTCCTCCCTCCACAAAAATGCTAGGAAACATGCTTAGTGTTTAGGATAATTGATTCTTTGTTTGATCATTACTCTTTGTAGTACTTATTGTTGTTTGTAGTAAATTAGCAACGCACACATGCCCTCCAATGATTTCCATCCTCTACCCCTAATCTTGAATGTTGTTTAACTATCTACAAAGACCGATTTTGTTTGAAAAGAGTTGTGTCCTTCTCGTAATTCGTATATAATCGATTCCTTTATAAACTTTGGTAATTGCTAATAGCACGATGGACATCAACAACTTGTCGGCGGGGCCTTGCAGAGCTCTTCAAAACTGGCGCGAACAAGCAAATATGCATAGAGCAAGGCAAGGATATGTTGATGGGGTTACCTGAACCTACACAAGTCGGTAAAAATTATTGAAAACTTTTAAAGGGCATTACTTGATAGTCCATATTTTAGTAGACAAAAAATTACTTTCACATTGATTGCCCTCTTTGATGATTTGATGAATATGTTGATGGAAAAATTACTGATCCTTGGGTCATATCTTTGCATGTCTTTGCGACCGTGAAGTGCACAAGAAGGTGTTTGCTTTGACAAGGACCCCGCGTGATTACATTTGTGTAGCCACCCTTTTAGTTAGCAAAGATGGATGACTAATGACATGAGGCGGGCCTGTTATGACACCCCGATGCGCTGCTATGCCCCCAACAAATGATCACTCCGATATCAATGCCACATACACACACGCGGAGTTATCCTAAAGAAAAACCTACTTGATTAATGATTCTTGCGAATTAGAAGCGTCACATTTGCTTAGTGAATTCTTTGAACTATTGCTAGTTTAGTGAATTCGATTTTTGTTTCATCTTTTTTTTGTTCTTGAACTAAAAAAGATAATTCTTTGAAATGTTGTTTGGATATGCATGACGAGGAGGGTTCCTTCAAACTTAGCGCCAAGCTTTGATATGGGCTTTGAAGTAGAGGAGGATGCATATAAATTCTTCTCGAATATCCGAGAAAGAGGCTTCCTATCAAGTGGAATAGGAATAGAACATGTGGACCACGGCGTCTTGTTGTTCTTAGGCGGGGCCACAAGTCTTGATTCTTTGTAAATGATGAAAGACATCAAAAAAACATCAAAATATGATGGTTGCAAAGCGAAAGTTTGTATTGACAAGCAAAGGATGGATGGACGGTGGCTACTACTACACGCATAGAGTTGCATCACAATCATAAGCTTATGCCAAGACAAAACATGACAAAGCATGCGGTGTCACAAAAAAGAAAAGATCTAGGACTTACAAGCCTAATGGACACAATGCATGCAAGCAAGGTCCCCCCACACTAATGTGATGTGTGTTATTGCCGAGCGGTCTCACACGGTAGATCTGAAAAACTTCCGTTTCATAATGTGCAAGCAGGGAGCACTTGTGTGTATTAATGAAACATGAGTTCATGAGCACATGCATGCCGATCGCTGATCACATCGACATATTATTGTATATTACTAAACACAAAAATTACTTAGGCATATAATGACTTGTAGGAGAGCGTTGACGAGGTTTGGGAAGAGAATGGATGATATTCCTAAGCTACAAGCATTTTTTAGGGAGTGCAAAAAGAACAACCCTAAGTTCTTCTATGAGTTTTATTTTGATGAATCCAGCGTAGTGAAGAATGTCTTTTGGAGCCATGCAAGCCCAAAGAAGAAGACTATGCGGTGTTGATGTATTCTCAAAATAATATGACTAGTTTGAAACACTAATCATGATGAATGTTCACATTGTTACATTTTTCTTTTGAGATTACTCCGGTGTGGTGACATTTGACACAACATATAGGACAAATCAATATAGCATGCCGCTAGCCATGTTTGTTGGATTCAATAACGGTTTGCAAAATGTGGTGTTTTGGGCAAGCTCTAATGAGGGATGGCAGCGGACACATTTTGAGTGGCTATTCAGGCAGGTTCGGAGCTTGCATGGGTGGGGGCAGAACGATAACAATCCTAACAGGTACTTCAAAATTACTTGATTAGTTGATTTTAATATAGAAAATTAAATACTAATATGTTAGTGTATAAAAATAACTAAAAAAGTTAAAACAAAAAATAATGAAAAAAAGTTGAATCTTTGAAAAAAGTTTAATAATGTATATGAAGCCAATGTGGTATGAATTTGTGCAACAATCATTGATTTAATCAAAACAAATTCTTGAAAAAGAATTGAATTAATGACATGCTAATTCACTACTTCATTTTGCTTCATTTAATTGCAGTCGGGACTCATCAATGAGAAAGCAATCCATTTGGTATATGAAAGAACATACCATAGATACTGTAGGTGGCATATAACAAACAAATATCAAACACAAAGTTGAACCCGGCAACTCCGCGGCACAATGGGGAACATGACTCTTTGACAAGTGTCATCAATCACCCACTAACACCAATTGAGTTACGAGAGGCTTGAACGCAATGCTTGATAAGCACACGATTCATGAGTGGATGATCTTTTACCCAGAAACTATTTGATGTGGAAATGTGGATCGGGGTCATATTTCAAAGGGAGATATTACGTGGCATAATGACTTCAACTCAAAGGGTGAGTGTCAACTCTGTTGTGAAACATGGTTATTGTGATGAATTAGAAGCTGGCAATACATGAATTTGCCAAGTCATTCTTGGTACTATTGGAGCATAATAAAAAGAAAGAAAGAGGCAAGGGGAGGAGTTCAACTCACAGGTAAGCAAAAAATTACTAAACAATCAAACTTTTTGAAATGGAATTCTTGATTTCTACAATTACTTTGAATGTTATTGTTTTGAGCGATTATTTAAAGTGGCAATTCTTTGAATGTGTATACCGTTTTATCGCAGGCTCCGGTACTTACATGCGACATTATATGGTTATGAAGACTTGCTTGCAGGGTGTATACTAAAGCTGTATACAAAAGAATTATAAAAAAGCGAGAGATCGGAATACTTTGCTTTCATTTGTCAAACCAGGACCCCACCAAGCAAAACTACTACCTTGTGACACACTCAAGGCCCCAGAAGCCCGACTTTCCATGGATGCAACCACCAGTTATTGGGTGAAGGCTATTGTCAATGAAGAAAATGTAAGATGACTCGATATTCAATTGCGAATGCATGATTTACCTTATTTCTATATTTTTATTCACATCCCGCTGTAATTGTATCTTTTAGCTTCATGAGTAATTGCCTCGGTAAGATTAGATTATAGTAATACAAAACATAGGTTCATCTTTACTATGCTTGATGTAATTGCAACACTAGATGAGTAATACTACACACTAGATCATAGTTAGTTCAGTAATTCGTCACCTTTTGACCTTAGTGATTGCAACTCTATTACGTTCGCTTATTATATGTGGCATGTTTGACAATTTTGTTCATTAATTGACTCTTTCATTCTTGATCAAAACAATATCATCCATTCAAGAATCGCATAAACCCGTAATTTTATTTCAGCAAGTTTGATAGTTCGCTTAGCTTAAGCACTTCCAAAGAACTTAGCAAAATAGTGTCATGCATTCACTAATTTAGCAAGTTTGGATTTAGTGCAAAAGTTTTTTTTTTACCCGCGGCGTTGTAGACTCATGCATTCGCAATTGAATATCGAAGTCTTCTACATTTTCTTCATTGACAATAGCCTTCACCCAATAAGCGTGTTGCATCCATGGAAAGTCGGTTCGGGGGCCTTGAGTGTGTCACAAGGTAGTAGTTTTGCTTGGTGGGGTGCGGTTTGACAATGAAAGCAAAGGCTCGATCTCTGTCTTTCTTGGAATTCTTTGTATACGACTCTAGTATACACCCTTGCAAGTATGCATTTGTAACCATATAATGTCGATGTAAGTACTTTGGAGCACGTGATATAACGACACACATTCAGTAATTGCCATTTTAAATACTATTTCAAAACAATAACATTCAAAGTAATTATAGAAATCAAGTAATTCCATTTCAAAGAAGTTTGATTGTTTAGTAATTTTTTGCCTTACGTGAGTTGAACTCCTCCCTTGCCTCTTTCTCTTTATTATGCTCCAATAGTACCAAGAATGACTTGGCAAATTCATGTATTGCCGTCGAATTATCACAATAACCATGCTTCACAAGCGAGTTGACACTCACTCCTTTGAGTTGAAGTCATTGTGCCGCGAGAATATCTCCTTGAAATATGACCCGATCCACATTTCTCTGTCATCAAATAGTTTACCGCAGTATCACCGACTCATGAACGGTGTGCTTATCAAGCATTGCAGCCCAAGCCTTCTCGAACTCAATTGGTGTTAGTGGGTGATTGATGACACTTGTCAAAGAGTCATGCGACCCATTGTCTTTGTGAGTTAAAATGGGTTCGATTGTGTTTAATATTTGTTTGTTATATGCCACCTACAGTATCTATGGTATGTTCTTTCATATACCAAATGGATTGCTTTCTCGATTGATGAGTCGATCGACCGCAATTAAATGAAGCAAATGAAGTAGTGAATTAGCATGTCATTAATTCAATTCTTTCAAGTAATTTGTTTTGATTAAATCAATGATTGTTGCACAAATTCATACCACATTTGCATCATTTATTAAACTTTTTCAGTAATTCAACTTTTTCAAATTATTTTTTTGTTTAACTTTTTAGTTCTTTTTATACACTAACATATTAGTATTTCATTTTCTATATTAAATCAACTAATCAGTAATTTTGAAGTACCTGTTAGGATTGTTATCGGATCCGGCCCCACCCATGCAAGCTCTGAACCGCCTCGAATAGCCACTCAAATGTGTCCGCACGCTCATCCCTAGGTAGAGCTTGCCCAAACACCACATTTTGCAACTGGTTATTGAATCCAACAAACATGGCTAGCGGCATGCTATATTGATTTGTCCTATATGTTGTGAAAAATGTCACCACACTTGAGTAATCTACTCAAAGAAAACAGAACAATGTGAACATTCATCATGATTAGTGTTTCAAACTAGTCATGTTATTTTGAGAATACATCACCACCTGCATAGTCTTCTTGCTAGCTTGCATGGCTCCAAAGACACTCTTCACTACGTTGGATTCATCAATTCAAAACTCATAGAACTTAGGGTTGTTCTTTTTGCACTCCCTAAAAATGCTTGTAGCTTAGGAATATCATCCATTCTCTCTTCCCTAACCTCGTCTTTGCTCTCCTACAGGTCATTATATGCCTTAGTAATTTTTGTGTTTAGTAATATATAGTAATATGTCAACATATGATCAGCGGTGCATGCATGTGCTCATGAACTCATGTTTTAGTAATACACACAAGTGCTCACCTGTTTTGCACATCCCTCTCTGTGAAACGGAAGTTTTCAGATCCGCCAGAGACCGTTCAAAGCACGCGCATTACATTAGTGTGGGGGACCTTGCTTGCATGCATCGTGTCCATTAGGCTCGTAAGTCCTAGATCTTTCTTTTTGTGACACCGCATGCGCTTTGTGATGCAACTCTATGCATGTGTAGTAGTAGCCACGGATCCATCCTTTACTTTAAGCCTTGCAACCATCACGTTTTGATGTAATTGATGTCTTTCGACCATTTACGCAAATGAAGACTTGTGGGCCCCATAAGAACAAGTGACGCCGTGTCCACATGTTCTATTCCTATTCCACTTGATAGGGAAGCCTGCTTTCTCAGCATATTCCAGGAAGAATTTATATGCATCCTCCTCTGCTTCAAAGCGCATATCAAAGCTTGGCACTAAGTTGGAAGGCACCCTCTGGTCCTGCATATCCAAACAACATTTCAATAATTATCTTTTTAGTTCAGTAACAAAAAAGATGAAACAAAATCATTGAATTCACTGAACTAGAAATAGTTCAGTAATTCACTAAGCAGCAGACGTTTCTAATTCAGTAATCATTAATCAAGTAGGTTTTCTTTTAGGATAACTCACGTGTGTGTATGTGGCATTGATATCAAGAGTGATCATTTGTTGGGGCATAGCGATTCTTCGGGGTGTCATAATAGGCCTATGCCTCATGTCATTTGTCATCCATCTTTGGGCTAACACTCGGTGGCTGCACAAATGTAATCGAGGGGTCCTTGACAAAGCAACACCTTCTTGTGCACTCGCATTATTTGTTGACAAAGACATGTACGATATATGACCCAAGGATCAGTATTTTTTTTCCATCAACATATTCATCAAATCATCAGTAGGCAATCCAATGTGGAAGTAATTTTTCTATCTACTAAAATTGGGACTATCAGTAATGCCCTTTAGAAAGTTTTCAATAGAGTAAATTTTTTTGGCGGTCCCCAAACTTGTCGAGATCTCATCCGGTCCCCTCGTACTTTCAAATTGCATATTTAGCTCCCTAAACTTGTTCTCGAATTCTCATCCAGGTCGGTACTTTTTAAATTACATATTTAACTCCCTAAACTTGTTTCACCTGCTCATCTAGGACCCGAACCGCATGCTCTTCATTCTCGGAGTGTATGATTGTGCAAATGGAGTATCTAATTTTTGAGGCGTTAAGCCTTGCCACCGATCCGACTTGCCGTGGGAGATTCGTGAGGTTGACACTTGTGCAAAGTTCTTTGCCCCCGGTGAATTCACATTTTGTTTACTTCATGTGAGGCTGTGACCAATATGTTGAAAAGTTGATCTACTAAGGGCCTGTTTTGGTTTACGAGGACTAGACTTTTTTAAATTGGGACTAAAAAATTTTTAGTCCCTCCCTGTTTGGTTCGAGGACTAAACCAGGGGACTAAATTTCATCATGACTTGTCGTCGCCGCCCGTTTTTTCTCCTCGCTTTGAATTTTCGACGACGCCCACAGCGACCCCGGGCCGGATGCGAACTCCGCGAGAGTACAGTGGCGGTGCTAGCACTCTCGGATGGAGTGAAGTAGTGCACCTCGCTTGGCCGCACGCGGGCGGTGGTCTTCGACAACGGCGAAGGGTGGAGCTCAGCGAGGGGGACATGGATCCGGCGCCACCCTCCTCGAGTTCCTCCGCATCGGCACACCTTTCACCGGGCCGCACGGGGCCAAAGCTCGAGCAAGATCTGCAGCTCCCGTGCCATCCATGTTCTCGAGCAAGATCCGCGGCTCCGTCCAAATCTGCCACGCCGCTCCCCGACGCATCAAGACGCGGGCCTCCAGCTCTCCGCGAGCGGCTGTTGCCCCCGCCGCGACGGCCGGCGGGGAGGGGGAGGACGCCCGACGGGTGGGGCCCGGAGAAGGTGGGGATAGGAGGGAGATGGAGCGGATGGCGAGGAACTTGATGACCTCGCTTTGGGGCATTGGGAAGGTGAGATCCGGAGGCGCGGCGAAGATGGGCCCTAACAGGCAAATGGGTGGAGACATAGCACGCGACCGGCCCGGGCAGGGCGGGTGGCGCCGCATAGGATTTGAGCCGGCGCCGAGAGAAGAGAATGTCACGCCGCCACGCACCGAGGCGGCACAAGGGAGGAGACACCGCCTAGCTGAAGGATGATCGCTACGGTGGGTGTATAAAAGGGTGGGGTGCGGCTCGCCTTCTACCGTAGCGAGTCGAAGCCGGATGTGCTCACGGGTGTTGGTATTTGATAAGCCTAAAGAAATATTTATAATAATCCGCAGTTTAACGGATACCGGTGAGCATTTCACCCGAGAGAGGGTTTTTATATCGAATCCACCGTGGAGAATGATGTGAGGATAACCGAGGCATATAACTAATCCCCTCGAAAAGAATCAAGGATCCGGAGAGGATAAAGAGATAAGGAGATTCCTACGGTTGTCTAGTTCTTATCCTTATAAGCTATGTTGATATTGTCTTAGGGGGCGTACTCAAAGGAAAAACATGGGCCTAAAACATGCAATCCTCCAAAGAACATGGTCCCGCTTGGCCTATCATTCAGGGGGTGGCCTCCAAAGGAATCAATGGTACTGTCACAACCACGAACTACTACACATTCCCGGAATGTAGGGTGCATTCATAAGCAACCTTGGTCTAAGCACCACGCCTAAACCTAAGCATACTCCTCTAGTCTATAGGTTTCCATAGATTAAAGTACTCAAGTAAGAGTTATGAACAATAAGAACAATAAGAACACAATTACTTACTCAAACAAGAAGTTGATCCACTATAGAAGTCTCAGGATCAAGTGCCATGAAGCCTTTGATCCCGGAGGTACAAGCATAGAGGAGTCACCCATGTGTCCAGGTGCTTCCCCTTCTTCTCCTCCACCCACTATTCAGCTGATCTCAAGACTAGATCTAGTCACTCTCTAGGGGTACTACAGATCTAATCTCTCAACTTGATATGCTTTTGCTCTTCAACTCACTCTTCTAGTTCTACATGGTCTTCTAATCTAGATTGGAACTAGAGAGGAGAGGTTGTCCTCACATTGGGACACCTCTATGACCAACGTGTCAAGGGATAATGAATAGAATGAATTAGGGTTTAGCCCCGGGGGTCGGGGGTCTTCTTATATAGGCCTTGGCGATGAGCGATAGCCCTTGGATCAAACCGCCCTTGGCAGCGGTGTAGATACAACCTCAAAGTCGGTTACAAACCGACATAAAAAGTTGAAGCCGATTGGGCTCAAACCCCTTTGCCGCCGCGTGAAAAGGCCTAGCGGCCGCCGCCCCCTCGCGGGCAAAACAAGTTCAAATTTTGTGGGTGCGTAGATCTCGTCGATAGCTTTGTAATGACGGTATTTTGCAGGAAACTCTTTTTTCTAGCAAAATCAGTGCTGCAGATAGTTAAACAACATTCAGTATTAGGGGCAGAGGATGGAAATCATTGGAGGGCATGTGTTCGTTGCCAATTTACTACAAACAACAATAAGTACTATAAACAGTAATCGATTATCCTAAACACTAAGCACGTTTCCTAGCATTTTGTGGAGGGAGGAACCATTGCGATGTCTTGCTATGTTAGGCAATAGTTTGTCAAGTAATCACACACACCGTGTGTTGGACAATAGTAACTCGTATGTCGAGTAATAGTATGTCGGTAATCTGGGTTCAAGCTCCAAAAACTGAGGAACCCTAGAGTTGAGGAATAGAAATTACTTAGATCGAGTATGGTATCATACACGGTGTGTGATATTGAGATGGAATCCCGATGACTGAATCATGTGTTTTCAATCAGTAATAGGGGCGGAGGGTGTTTCTAAGATGCAAATCTCACCTAGCGGTCGTCGTATTTGTTTCCGTGCTGGCGCTCATCGCTGCTTCCACGCCGCGCTGGCCGGCGCTGCTCAGCGATCGCCGCCCCGCGCTTCGCCCTCAGCGGCGTCGCCCCGCTTCGCCGCTGTTCAGCGGTGCTCGCCCTCGCGCTCACACCTGTGGCGTCGCTGCATCGGGGTTTTGCCGGGGGCATCAGCTGGGCTCGCTGCCGCCGCCATCGCCCGCCGGGCCCCCGTGGCGCGCCGCCCGCAACTTCGCCGCCCGGCCGCCATCGCCATCGTTCCACGCCGCTCCCGCGCTCACGGCTTCGCGCTTCAGCGCGGGAAACGGGGAAGAAGCCGGGTGTCGGAGTCGAGGGGGACGGGTGCGGTGTTTGGACGGGGCTAACGGGTTGGGTTGGGTGGTTTAGGTTGGTGCGATCCGGTTTGGGTGGCTGGGGTCGGTTGGGGTGTTTTGGTCTTGTTGGTGTAGAATCTATTTAGAGCTATGTATATTTATATATGATATCAAATAAATATTATTAGAAATGTATTTTCATAATAAAATTATTTAGTGCTATGAATTTGAATGAAACTTGGTCAAATGTGAACCATTTTAAGCGCACGTAATCCATAGTTGCATTTTTTCTAGGACGGACAGGAGCCCTCACATGCTGGAGATCTACATATATAGCTCAGGTAAGAAGAATGTGCATGCATGCTGTGCACAGTGCACATCGGTTTCAAAAAGGACCAAGTGTTTCAGCAGACATTGCATTATGGTTGCTACACGCATGTGCTGTAAAGTTGAGTGTAGAGTGCGCGCATATGTGATATGTGTTGTGATGTGAAGCTGAGCAGGAAGGAGATTGGGAATTCGAGATCCGATCATCCGACCATGTCTAGCTTTGGCACAAGTCTGACGAGCTGACTTCATCATGAACTCGGGCGTCACAATTGTTATTGCAGCCACCCTCTGATGTGCATTGTGTTCATGCTTATCTTCATCATGAGCTCCACATCAGGACTCTGGCACTCTGCTATTGCAGCCACCTCTGCTGCATGTAACCTTTAGAAACAATGTACATAGTGAGATCTAGGGGACCTCTGGATACAGTCAGGAGTGCTGTGAGAACAGCACAACTACATATGAACAAACAATAGCAGAACTACCAACACCATGGTTGTCATGACATTCTCCTACACAGCAAGGCATGAGCAGCATTGTTTTCTTGTCTTGGATTGCTGATCACATGGATGTCCAGGAACTGAAGGCTCTTGCAGTTGGTCAGCTCCGGATAGCTCCGGCGGTATCCGGCGGTCGAACGAACTTGGTCTCCCCGAGAACTAGCGTCTCGATCACAGCGAGCTTCCCCAGTCCCCCCGCAGCGACGAGTACGTCCAGTTCGCGCACTTGGCTATGGAGTCCGGGAAGCTTCCAGTCAGGTTATTGGCTGACAGCTCCAAAGACGACTCGAGCTTGCAGCCGTCCAGGACGCTCCCGGTGCACGCGACGCCGGCGGCCACAGGTCGCCGGCAAAGTTGTTAGAACTGAGGTCCACCGTCCACGTACTCGAGCTTGGCGCAGCCGTGGAACATGCCGGTGATGTTGCCCGGACACGTTGAAGACGGCCAGGTCGGCGCAGATCACCGTGATGGAATGGTGGTTTTATTCTTCTGCATGCAACTCCCTGTTGATTGCAGCGAGTTTTTTCACAGTTCAGCATCATTGGTAATTGGATTCTTATGAACGTATCTACATTTCAAGCACAAGCAGCTAGTTTTTTTTTTTTTTTTCCCCTGAGTAACACAAGTAGCTAGTTCAGACAGTTCTTTATGCCTCATGCTAGGCACTACTAGTTCCCCGTGAAAGCTGCACTCTTGGGTAAGAAACACATCTTTGATATGCAGTTCTACCTAACATGCAGTGATAAAGATATGGGAGCGTCTGTCACTTTTATGTCCCTTTTGTGTTTAAACATATCATTTTCTAATTATTTAAACCTTAAAAAGACGAAGTTTGACGACCTGCGGACTGGGAAGAATTGTAAACAAAAATTAGAGCATAAGGCTTCCCAATCCCCTGACTATCCTCTATGCGAAGCTTATACCAACGTTTGTGTCACAACCCGTTTTCGGTCAACGCCAACGAAGGGGAAGACGAAGGAGATGACGAGGCGCTCAAGAGCTTCGGGCGGCGATGGCACGCGGGCTGGGATGACGCTACAAGGCTGAGCCTTGGCCAAGGCTTGGCAGCGGCGCGCTTGCCGGGCTTGGCGTGGCTTGGCGAATAGAATGAGGTTCGGCAGGCGGCGGGGCCGGAGCTAGAGAGGCAAGGTAAAACCTAATTATTTTCTTCTTGATCGTCTCGCGATAGTTGCCCCTATATTTATATGAGGGGTTTACAATTGCTAACGGCGGGCCCATTAGTCTTTTTCGACTCTCTTTAATTTAATCTAATAATTATAATAATAAAGCTAAATAATAATTAAATATTCAGCCACTCCGGCTTATCTCGGGCGACTTATTTGACCGAGTCGACATCTCTCCCTTTTGGAGATTCAGATCCTCGAAATTTGAAGTCCGAATAGATTTTGTTGAATAATTCAGCATCTTCCCATGAAGCATCTGGCAGCTGGAGGTTTGTTCTTCCATTTGATGAGCACTTGAAGCTGACCTTGGTAGACTCTTGTTTTGAGCATTAATTCAGGTTCGGGGGACGATTGTGCCATCATGAATCGAGGTAATTCGAATATCTGTAGGTATCTCCCCGCGGTGTGGTTTGAGCATCTTGACATGAAAGGCGTTGTGTATACGGGTTCGGCGGCAAATTCAATGCATATGTTCTTGGTGTAATGATCTTGCTGATCTTTGAAGGGTCTAAAATATTTAGGAGAGCTTGCCTTTGTGTAAATCGATATTGTTGCCACGAGCGGGATAAAAGTTTGAGCCAAACATAATCACCTACTTTTAAATTCTCATGCGTATGTTTAGCATCAAAATATTTACGGTAATAATCACGAGACAACCGCAAAGCGAACCTTTGTCCGATTGAGAAAAATATCCCATTGAGTTAGTAAATCATCCACTTTGGTAATGTTGTCTCACGGGATGATAACCACGAATAGTAGTAGGGGATCACGCCCATACACAAGTTTGAATGGCGTGTTGTTTTGGTCGAGGCATGATATGAAGTATTATAGCAATATTCAGCCCAAGGTAACCATCGTACCCAATCCTTTGGTTTGTCACCAATCAAATAATAGATACATCGTAATGATTTTGTTGACGACCTCGGCACGGCCATCCGCTTGAGGATGATAAGCGATGTAGGTGACAAAATAATGTTGGATAGACGGAAAATTTCTTGCCGAATTGACTCATGAAGATGACATCCCTATCACTAACCAATCGATCTTGGCAAGCCATGTAGTCTAACAATCTCGAGAAAAATTTCTCGAGCCTTGGGGGTTGTCAGTATACGGATGAGAAAGGGGTATAAAGTGAGCATACTTGGATAGACGATCAACCCTTTGTTAAGATTACCGATTTAGATCCAACCTTCGAAGTGCTTCAATGAAATCCATTGAGATATCCTCCCGGATCCGCTCTCGGAATTGGTAAAAATTTGAAGAAGCCCGGTGGATGAAGGTGTTGAGTTTTGTTGCGTTGGCAAACTAAACAATCATTCACAAAATCTGTGACAATCGTTTATCATGCTTGACAAAGAAGGTCCGGACGGAATCGATGCAATGTTTTTACTCAGATACCCTCATGTCTTTGAATCATGAATTGCATGGAGAATAGTCCAAGATGTTTGGACGATTTGGAAAGCCATACCTTTTTGTTGAACAAGATCAATCCATTGCGATCTTCCCATGCGAGTCCTTCTTGTTGATTATAGAATCAATAAGGGCTATAGCTTCATCAGCGAATGCAATTTCCTCCGAAATCTGGTCAAATAACCCCAATTGAATTTTCGAAATAGCCATGAGGGAAGATTCATCGTGTTACGGCGAGATAATGCATCACCACCACATTTGATTTACCCGGCTTGTACTCCACGGTAAAATCATAGCCAAGTAATTTGCTAACCCATTGATCTCGCGGCGGGCGTGGACAAGCGTTGATCTAAAATGTACTTAAGACTGTGAATGATCCGACCTTATAATAAATGGGCGGCCCCAAAGATATGGTCGCCAATGCTTGATTCTTTGTTACCGGTCCTATGAGTTCTCTTTCATAAGAAGCTAACTTTTTGTACTTATCGGGCATACGTTTGCTAAAGTAAGCAATTGGACCATTACGATGTAAAACGGCACCCATACCTATACGGGCGCATCACATTCCACCACAAACGATTTATTAAAGTCCGGAAGTTGGAGAACCGGGCCGATGATAAAGTCCTCTTAAGGTGCTCAAAAGTCGTTGTTGCCAAGGGTGTCCAACGAGAATGAGTCCTTCTTAAGAAGATCGGTCAAGGGGCGTGCAATTGTACCATAATCCATTATAAACTTTCGTAGTAACCCGAGTCCCGAAAAAAAGCCTCGCAATTCCGCGAGGAGAGTTGTGGGGAGCGCCAAGCGGTGGCGGCCTCAATTTTCTCGGGTCAACGGCCACTCCAAAGATCCGATATAATATGTCCCAAATAACCCAATTGTGATTGACCAAAGAGGAATTTAGATTTCTTTAAGAAGATGTTATGAGATGCTAGTACCTTGAAAACCTCTTCCACATGGTGGAGATGCTCGAACCGAGGATTTGCTAAATATCGGGATATCATCAAAGAAAACCAGCACAAACTTACGCGGAAAGCGGTCCCAATATATCATTCATCAAAACTTGAAAAGTTGAAGGTGCATTGCATAATCAAATGGCATGACCAAAACTCAAAGTGTCCATGATGTGTCCCGAAAAGCTGTCTTTTCAATGTCAGGAGGATGCATGCGTACACGGTGATAGCCCGGCGAAGATCTAATTTGGTGAAGAATTTAGCACCTTCTAGTTCATCCAAGTAATTCAAGAATAACGGTATTGGAAATTTGTCTTTCAAGGTATTACTATTGAGCTCCGATAATCAACACAAAAACGCCAAGTCGATCATGTTTTTGACAAGAAGGGCGGGGGGATGAGAATGGCGAAGTGCTATACGGATGATACCTTGATGAAACATGTCCGCACATTGTCGTTCCAGTTCATTTTTCGTAGACCGAGGGTAACGATAAGGGCGAACGACGGTCGTACCGAAAGTGGGATCCTTAAGATGAATTCTATGATCATAACGCCGTTGAGGTGGGGAGGAAGGCTCTCACGAAAATTTGTTGGAATTTGCATAATAGAGGATCCATTGGCACGTCAGAGAAAGTATATGAATACCGTTGAGAATTTGTCTCTTTAAAGAGGCTATGCCATATGATCAGCTGTCCTTTACGCCCGAGAATTTCATAATAATTTTATTAAAATTCCAGACAATATTTTTCAAAGAACTCAGCCAGTCCACACCCAAAACAACATCATAGCCTCCTAATTTGATGATGAAGAAATCGCTTTGAAGCTTTTCATTAGCAATAGAAAATTCAATATCATCATACCTTCCCACATTTGTTATGTGTTGTCCATTGGCTTATAAAGAACTTTGAGCAGACGGTGTAAAGAAGAACTTTTGAGGCTCAGTTTCAAAGCCAAATCAGAATCCAGAAAATTGTGTGTTGAACCAGAATCCAATAGAGCCAATAAATTGGTGCCATTTATATTGAGAATTAATTGCATGGTAGGACAAGTGGATATGCGTTAACCCATGAACTGATATTTGAATATCTGAATATCCTCTTGTGCGTACCTTTGAGTTACGTGCTGACGGAAATCTGTATAGAGATGTCTAGCAAGTGCTATGACTGTCTCAATATCGTGGTTGATGTAGTTGGACGTCGACCGAATCGAGAGGTGCTAACCCAAAGAATATAAAGCATAGCCTCTCTTGTTTGGGGAGAGGTGTTGTACCTTGTTCAGAGTTGCAGTGAACGTATTAGTGTACTGTCCAAATCTCCCCGCGGCGTGATCTTTGTCGGATCACCAAGATGATTGTGTAGAGGAGTTCCAAAACGCCCGGTGATACCGCGAAAAATACCCCCGCCAAGTTGGTTGACCCACTTCGCTTTTCCCAACGAATAAACCAAGATAATGCGTTCCCTTGGAGTTGGAACGAAGCAAGCCGCATCGATCTGTATTAATAATTCCTTGAGCGAGAAAAAATTTATCGCACTTGTACAGCCAATGAGAAGGGTCACCCTTGCCATCATACTCGGGAAAAAATAATTTAATATTATTCTTCGGTGCGTCCGGGATTTTCGGCAAGAATTTAGGTGGAAATTCGGAGTAATTTCTTGGGGAAATTCTCAGTATCAAATTCGAGATGAAAATTCGGGACCGGCCGGCCGGGCCGTAGGATTGATGAATCAAGGTGCGGCGGATGGAGGGCTCATCTGTGTGTTCACAGATCAAGAGAACGCTTTGAGGCGGATATACTTAGCCGATGTTGGGGCTGAATTAGCCTCCATGGCTTTGGCCTCCATGGCGATGTACTCGTCGATGATCCCGTTCACGCGGGCCGTGATGGATTGTCCTGTGGTACGTGCCATCGGATCGTCCGGGTCTCCGGATATCAATCTGTCACAACCCGTTTCCTGGCCAACGCAAGGGGAAGACGAAGGAGATGACGAGGCATTCAAGAGAGAGCGGCGGCGATGGTGATCTATGGCGGAAAGACGCACGCCTGAGGGCGCCGGTATTTGCGCCGGGCGGCTGGCGTAAAGCAAAGCTGGCCTTGAGGGCTCGAGGCGGCGGCGGCGGCCGGAGCTAGAGAGGCAAGGTAAAAACCTAATTATTTTCTTCTTGATCGCCTCACGATAGTTGCCCCCATATTTATATGAGGGGTTTACAATTGCTAACGGGCGGGCCCATTAGTCTTTTTTCGACTCTCTTTAATTTAATCTAATAATTATAATAATAATTAAATATTGACCACTCCGCTTTATCTCGGGCGACTCTTCGACCGAGACAAACAGTTTGACTTCTCCCTATCAAAGAGAAAGGGAAAAGTTTCCACTTGAGGGTTTCATCGACATACCCTCTAAGTGTAGGCTAGAACAAATTTGTTTTAAACTCAAGCAAATTGGAATAGGAATTTTCAAATTCATCACTATAGAAAAATTTTCCTGAACTAATTTAATCAAATTAGGGCGTAACTCATAGCCAGAAGACAAAATAGGTTTATTAGACTCAGGTGACCTAAGGTATGAGTCCAAAAGTGCTCCATACTAATATAAATATTATTGTTCCATTTTTTTTTAAATATAATAAAAGCAAGAAATAAAGACCGAAAATAAATGCTAAAAGTAAGAAACAATAAATAAATATTGAAAGATAAATACTGAAAGTAAATGCAATAAAGTAAACAAACAATAAAACATAAATAATAAATATATATGATACAAGATTAAGGTAATACTCTAAGTTACTATCTAGCAAAACTGTTGAATGTGAATGTAAATGAACAGAGATTTGGAACAACTGTCTTTCTTTAATTGATCTCAAACAATATATACAAGCGAGGGGAGGGGACGCAGTTGTAATGCGGACGTCGCATTTAACGTGACTCTTCGGGAACAGGGAAAGGTTAATTGACGAAGGGACATGCCCCATCATAGTGCTAATTGCTAACACCGACTAACTTCTAATCCTTTGATGAGATCGATAGTGAATGGGTGCCTCAGACGCCAATAGGCATCATTTCACAACAAAACTACCGCCCCGGCAAGAGAAATGTTTGTTGGTATAAATTATATGCACCCAATAAAGATAAAGATATTGCAAGCACACGATGATAGAAATATGGTTGTAGCACTTCACCAAAAGATGAACTCCCCGGTTTTAAAATATCGAACCCAAAAGAACGATGAGGTGAATATAACTAGCATTTACCCCCCAATCCATTTCACAATCACAAAGCACTTAAGAAACTAGCTAGACTTGGAGACAACTTTAGGCTTTCTATTTCTAATCTCTATAAACCTTGACTTATTTATTCTATTCTTGACTTTTATATTTAATAAAGTAAGACAAAATTACTTTACTAAGAACAAACGAAAAGCTTACCGTTCACCTATTGGCGGGAAGTGGATATACAGAAGGATTCATTAAAGTTATAAAGTCACCTTTATGATACTACCACCGATTCTAAGCCAAAAAGGGGGCATTCACAAATAATTCTAGTGTAAGCACGGCGCTTACACTAGGAATTACATCTCAAGCAACCAAGATTAAAGTACTCACATAAGAGTTGGAAACTTGAAGAATAAAATATATCAAAAACTTACTTTAGTTATGAAGTCAAATAGCGAGATAATCTTAGAATACAAGCTCCTATTGCGAAGAGAATAATCCCTTGAGAATACAAGAGAGAAGATCCAACGTGTCGGAAATCCTCCAGAAGCACTCCTTACTAATCTCTTTATTTCTAATACACTCAATTCGTAGTAGGTAATCTAGAAGTGTATAGCTCTAATCATGGAGATCTTGACTTTTCTAAACCTAATACTAATGAACTCTAAAAGTCTAGACTAAAATCTAGAATGAATTAGGGTTTCAAAGGTAGCTTTGCCCCTTACTTATATAGCCTCATAGAATGAATCTCAATCCTTAGATCAAACTAACTTAATTGGATGACTTAGATCTACTTCTTAGGTGGGTTGAAAGAGGGTTCCGTAAAGGACATGTGTCCTCATTGCACCGAGCCGCTAGCGGCCCCACCTATCAGTTGCCTTGGCCCCACACTCTAACAATTGGGCCCTATCTTGTCTTGAGTTGTCTTCTTTATCTTTTTTAGGTGGATTTGGAATTTTTACTAATCCTTCTGTTTTGGCATTTTTCTCCGTTTCTCTATTTCTTCTCTTTTTCTACTCTTTTCTAGATTTTTCCTACAAAACTGAATGTACACAAAAACTTCGTGAAAATCATTAGAAACAATAATATTTTAGTAGCATTCATTCCATAATTGATAGCATAATTAATAGATAAAAATAGATGTTAACTACCATCAACAGACATCATGTGACTAAAAGTCCCGTTGAGGCCCGCGAGCAACGTCAACACCGTAGTCCGATCGCCGACGGGATCGCCAAACTCGAGGGTGATCGCCATCGCCACCAACCACCGGTAGTAGTCGGTGATGTTGAGGGCCCCCGCTTGAATTGGCGGAACTCGGGCAGAGAAGGAGAGAGCGCGATGACTCTCGCTGCCCCGTGAACTCGCTGTCGAGGATGGTCCAGCGACGGGCGGGGGATCTTGAGCATGACCTCGCTGTTGCGTGATCGGCGTTGATGGTGCTGTGGGTCCACGCCGCAGACGATGCGCCCATTTGCACCCATGCCAAGCTGCTGGCCGGATGCGGCCATCTGGAGAAGACGCGGGTCGACGAGGGCATACTTGTCGAGGAGGACAAGGAAGAGTTTCCGCCAATGATCGTAGTTGTTGGTGGCGCGATCGAGGGTGATGGGGATCAGCACCTTGATGTTAACAACCGCTGGGGCCCGGCATGGATGGCGGCGCGTTTTGGCTTCAAGGGCGCCTCACGGTACGGCCGGCCTTGGCAAAGAAGCGCAGCTCGAGCTGGCGACGCTCCTTCGCTTTAGAGGCGGCGCACTACACATCGCCGTCGGGCCATGGGAGACGTGAGGAAGGGTAGGTGGGTGGGGAAGGGGATCACGCAAGGGACTCGGCGGCGGCAAGACGGGGCCGGCGAGAGGCAATCAAGGGCGGCTCGCGGCTCGGATTAGCGAGAGATCATGAACCTTTTGTGATACCATGAGAGTATTAGGGTTTGATAATACTTGGATTAGCATCAATAGTGACAACCAATGAATACATATAGGCCATTTGGGGAGCCGCTATGGGCATTGGGCAGGCCCATGAGCCGTGAGGTTTACATTCTAACAATGTGCAGATTTAGCAACTCCTTTTACATAGTCTCTATCAACTTGTTGGACAATCATTTTTTTTTTTTTTTTTGCCTAAACTTAAATAGATGGGCCTAACCCAACTAACCCTAAGTCCCTAGTTCGATGAAACTCAACTCGACATCTATGGTGATTTTTTTTCGCAATTTTTGGATCATGTTAGGATGAGCTTCGATTAAGTTTGAATTTCTTCCACTTCAGCCTAAGAGCATCTCAAGAGCTTTGTAACATCCACTTACTACTATAAACTAATTAATTTATCAAGTTAACAAAAGGTAGGAAACTCAATTTTTCTCTATTCAATAGTGTCTATGTTTTCTTTAAAAAGGCCCACAACATGATCTTTTTTCTCGTCATCTCCATCGTTTTGATTGCTACCGCCCCTAGTAAGGATGAAAACGGTCGAACTTCGGTCGAAAAAACATCTCAACCGTTTTCTATTTCTATATTTGAAAACGAAAACGAAAACGGATACGGTAAAGACGGACACGAACACGAACACGAACTTACGGAATGTCGAAAACGAACCAATTTGAGCGAACTTATGTCGAACACGGTCGATATACGAAAAATTTATACGGAATACCGTCCTAGAGTCCATTGCTTTAAACAAGTGCACGACCAAACTAACAAGTGTATGGTTTCAAGTGCATATCACAGTTAACGAGCAAATATAAGTCTAGATGTATATTTGATAGGAAGCACCACCGAAGCAGTCAATTATTAGTTACTAGCTTCTCTGAATTTGTTGCTCGTTTACATCCAATATTATAAAATATATGCACCTAGCAGAGTAAATAAATTTGAACCTTATCTCACATAATTGGAGACCGCAAGAACTAGTTGAATTAAATAATCTTAACAAGCAAGTGTGGCCAGGATTAAGGAAGGAAATAGAGGTGGGATCGGAGGAGACGAAGGCGAGGAGGCGACCAGAAATCACGGTGCTCAGGTCTGGGAAGGTGACGCGATTCACGGACAGGATTACAGGAGGCGAGGGGTCAAGCTGACTTATTTTTAGTGGGCTGGGCTGTACGCCTGTACAGTGGGCTTTGAGCCATGTTCGAATTTGTTGTTCGAATTTAAAATACGGAACATGTCCGAATGTAATATAGAAATATAGAAATCGGTCGAACAAGGATCAAACCGAATTCGTTCCGAGTTCGAATTGTTTGTTCGAATTTCGAACCGAATCCGAATTTGTCCGAAAAATACGAAATCGATCGGGTCAAAAGTAGAAACGGGCGCCGGTCGAACTCGGGATTTTTCCGTTCCGTTTTCAACCTTAGCCCCTAGACCGTACCTCGTGACAGTTCTTTAGCCACCGTCAGCCAAGGCCATCCAGCCACCGGCGGTCAGCACAGCAGCCATTGATGACCAGGGGCTAGGTACGGCCATGGTCGGCCAGGCGCAACTAGGACAGGTTGGGGCATGGTCACGAAGGCCGCGACGCAAATAGACAGCGCCTTGCGAGCTTGCAACTTTGGCAGGTTAATGGGCAGATTTAGCAAACTCTTTTACAGAGTCTATCAACTTGTTGGAGAATCAGCTTTTTTTTTTTGCCTAATTTAATTTTGTTTCACCGTTTTTCCACTTCGTGTTGCAACTCTCCTTGCTATAGCCTGTAGCTTGTTCAGTTGTTCTCCCTTCCTCCTTTCTAGTTTGCTCGGCCCCTCTAGGCCTAACGCGAGCTCAATTAAAGCGGCCTAGCAGCCAGTTCTACTAAACATTGTAAAAAGAGTTTCTTACTATTACAGAGGAGTTGATTGTTAGAGGCGCCTTGCCCAATTTGGCCAACATGAATTGAATTGAATTATAAAGCTTCAAATTTGTTGTCACCATTATATCCACCATCTAGTTTTTCTTTCAATGAAAACCACGTGCAGGAGAGAAGAAGTGTGGTGGGTCCAAAACTTTTTATTTTATTGGGTCTGAGACAATTGTGAATCATTAGTATAAAACCACCTAAACAATAAATAATCGAACTGAAAAGAGCATTTTGTTCATAAACAAAAACAAAAAAAAGTTGCTTCGTTTGCTGGATATTTGATCATGCAATTTGTTTCCTACAATCCAAATGGATAGTCCATTCCTATGTTTTGGAATGTTTTGGGAATCCTTTGGGGTTTTTTTTTTCATACAGGCCCTACATATTGACGCAACACAGCACAATGTCATTACCAATTTGGATGTCACGAATCTGGACCATGAAATAAAATCATGCAGACATTATATATCAGTCAGGGAAAAAAGTCACAGTAAATAATCCCGTAATCTGCACGAATTTGCTTGTTGTCACGCCGGTTCTCTTTACAGGTAATATCTCTTGCAGGACGAGAACATAATCTCCAAGCTGATTCATTCCCATCATATTCATTACAGAAAAATAATGTCCAAAATGCAATGAGTTCAAAAGAACTTAAGCCTGAAGGTAAAAATCTGTATAAAATATGGTCCAATTCCATTCAATGGCATAACTAGGTAGTATCCCCCTCTCCTTATGGCTGCATCCCAGCCTACAATAGCATATCCACCCCAAAAAAATTCCCCCAGCAACAAATAATTCGATTATTGCAACATATCAATTGGCAAGTAAGCTAAGGTAAAAATTGTACCAGACTTGTCTCTACCAAAACCAACTACCATGGTGCAAAAGCAGCTGGAACGTTATTATACGAAAGTCAAGTGATAATAGCATAGAGCGGTCAACCCTGTATGGGCTGTTTGGCAATCCTATATGCCGATCTTCTTCTCAAGCTTCTGGATCTGATTCAAGAATATCCAGGTCATCTGCATTCAAATTAACATTGGATGAATATGCTATAGAGTTAATGGATTGAAAAATGAGGTAAAAGGTAGACGGTCCAGCAAGTATAGCTAGGTAATCTCTATTTACCATGACATGGGGTGCAATCCTGACACAGTACACTGGGAAACCAGTGTAGAACTTGAATGGGCCACCACTCTTGAAGGTCTTCACGGCACAGTCCAAAAGACCCTGTGTACGGGTACTTGCCATTCGCATCAGGTTGCATCTTCTGAATCTGTGTCTTCACATAGTCAAAGGGCAAACTGCATGCTGAGGCGAAGAATCCAGAAATAGCACTGGCTCCTGTAATGAAATTGGACGATTGCATCAGGAAACTGACAGCAGGCCTAACATGGCTACATATAGAAATGTACAAAATTAAGCACAATGTCGGTGGCATAAGCTAAGAAAATGAGCATTCGATTTCAATAACATAGCACAAAATGCACAAGGTTTCTAGGCACTAGAATCTTACCAATAACAGTAGAAATTTCTCCTGCACCAAGCTTGTCCCTAAATAGCTCGACACTCTGGTCATAGGAAGCAAGCATACCCATATTGAGGGGCCATAGCTCTCACCACAGTTGGACCTGCACCCCTTCCAAAGGGCAAGGACTCCTCATCAGCAGTGATACGGTAGAGTGCATGGAAAGCATTCTTATAGTTGCGTCGTTGTGCAGCTGGCAGGGTCAATCAGCTTGCATTCTGATGAGTGCCAAATCAGCAGGACTACCAACACAAGCACCAATTGCTCCAGCAGTCAGACCAATAAAAGCTTTCTGAATTAGAGGCAACGGCTTCCCTTCATTCTTTTCAACTGCTTTGTTAGTTAGAACCCTGAAAAATGCAAGAGATATTTGTTAAAGTTAAATACTAAATATAGTTGGAACAATATAAAATAACTCCAATATATTGCTGATTTTATATCTGCATGCATGACTTCGGTAAAGGAGGTTAATTGGACATTGCAACACTTGTTCACTCTATATAGTAGTTAAAGTAACTCCAATATCATATAGTTCACCTAACACCAAAATCAAAAAATAAAATATAAATATAAACCTCTTTCTGGAACAGAATTTTATATTCACATCAAACAAAAAAGTTTTTCAGTAGCATCATTCCTTTATGAAAAACTTTGCACAAAAAAAGGTGTAGATAAACAAACGACCATCAACCTCATGGGTCATGGCACTCCAAGGTTAGTCATTTTGAGGACAGCACAGCTCATAAAAAAAATTGTATTTGCATCAATATTTCTGGTAGGTGCTAACCACTAGCTACCAATATGTAGGTGCAATCTCAATGCCACAACAGGCACCATTGACATGGAAATCATATGCTATAACAAGCTGATTCAGATACTTTTGTGCAAGCAAAATCAAAAGGTAATGACTGGTCAGTTGATAGTAAAACAACACAGTATACAAACCTGAAGGATCCAAGACGAGCAGTCGTGTATGTCGCTTGCCTTAGCAAACCAGCAGACAAACCCTGCCAATGAAAAGCGTAGTAGAAATTAAGCTAGATGTCAATCCAAGTTACAATCAATTGCAAATGTCATATGAACACAATTATGCAGGCTTAATGTCCTGTAATGTGGAAGATAAGAGTAAAATCACCATATGCTGGACTGCATTTAACGTCAAGCAAATATTCTAGTGTGCAGTATGCACCGTCATTTGCTGGATTAAAAATGTACATGTTGCATTAGATAAAATACCTAAGAACAATATAGGCGTTCACGAGGTCAAATACTCAAACTTGATACATGGTTCAGTTTCTCTGGACTAAAGTATGTCAATTGCAATAGCATAGGGTCAGTAACAAAGTTACAAGCATTAGACCTTAGTATAAGGAAAAGTTACAGAGCACCCAGGAAAACAAAACAAACCTTTGTAGAAGGAACGGATACCCTCATTTGCAAGCATGTTCCTCGTGACCTGACCAGCAGAGCCCTCACCCAACTGGATCTTGACCTGAAACCACAACAAAATAAGAATTAGTACGAGATGGGCTCCACGTGCAAAGAGCTCTAGAGTATAAAAGCTCCAAAAAGGCATGCCATCAAGACTTGACAGTGACATCTACTAAGCCAATTTTCAAATTGAAACAGAAGTTAAAAGCCTGGTTCCCCTTTACCTATGACCTAAGGTTCTTTTTAGGGCAAGCATCAACAAACTATGGCGGGGGCAGGTCACTGAAAGAATCCCAACAAGTATATCCTCACCAACAAATTACAATGGTATTATGATAACATATTTATATTTTCTCGAGTCCACTCAAACATAGAGACAATCAAAGACTAGTTCACAAAATTGCAACTATCCTCTTCTAAGAGGAAATCATCACAGGGCATATAAAAAAACAGACACCTACAACAAATGAAAATACATTCAATGCTTAGCTAACGAAATCCGGTCCCTAGATACCCAGATCTTACCAAAAGAGAACCGAGCAGCAACGCACAGATGGCGACCTCACATCAATTAAATCACAGCACAGAAACCGATCTCCATGGATCCAAGTAACTATAGCGCAGTGAATTGTACCATCCATAATTCTACCAAGCCACGCATACATGATCGAGTAACCGCAATTCCGACGGATCTAAAGTTAACCGCACCCAAATACCTAACAGCAAGCTCAGTTCCACTAGCTAACCCCAAGGCCACACTCGATTCATCAGATCCAACCAAAAAGGCGCAAACTCCGCGGGTACGCATCCAACCCACTGCTTCGCGTGGCGAGCAACCACCATTCCAGTAGATCTAAGAGTGCCAACCCCCGATCCCGCCACGCCAACCCAGCTCACACACGAGCACTACGAAGGAAGCCGAAACGGAGAGGGAGTGGCAGAGCGGCGCGGCGGTACGGTACCTTGACCATGTCGATAGGCTGGATGACGCAGGTGGCGAGCATCCCGGAGGCCCCGCCGTTAACGAAGGGGCTTGACCGTCTTCCAGACGCCGGTGGTGCAGCCGCCGCCGCCGTCTGCTGTGGTTGCTGCTTCGCGTCCGCCATCCCCACCTCCGGATCGGGCTGCGCTCGGCTCGGCTCGGGGCGGAGGCCGGAGGGGGAGCGGAGGCGAAGCGAACGAGGCGCGGCGAGAGCGAGGAGATGGAGCAAGGAGGCGGCGGGCCTAGATCGCTGGGTGGCGTCGCGCTTTATTAACGCGAGATAGAGAAAAAGAAAAAAAAAGAAATGGTTGTTGCATCCAAGCAAGGTGCGCGCGCGCGCGGCCTGGGCCTCGTGGGCGACGTCGCGTGCGGGATCGCCGTTCCGGCGCGTGGGCGCGGTGCACGGACGGTGCGGGGTCCGGTAGTGACCGCAGGTGGGGTCTAGTACTGGAGGCAAGGCCGTGAGAGCCAATACCTGGTTGTGGTGTATGGGGTTGGTGTATGGAGAGTGCGACTGGGGAGTGCCGGAGTGGGCTCCAAAAGGACAGATACAACTTGCGGCTACGGTGAGAGTCGGGGTCGAGTGGGGGGTCACGGATGGGGCGCCCGCACCGGGTTCACGTCCGCCCGTGTCCTGTCGT